>JANHGN010016120.1:0-12620 GCA_024605025.1 Megaceryle maxima
GTGTGTCTGTGTTGGGGGCTGTGGGTGGGCAGGAATGGGGTGCGTGGCTGGAGGGGGTGCCTGTAAGCACTGTTGGGGGGGGGTGTATGGTGGAGTGTGTGCGTGGCTGGGGGGGTGTGTGCGTGGCTGGGGGTGCCGGGAAGGCTCAAGGGGGTGTGTGTGCGTGGTGTGCCGGGCTATGTACAGCTGAGTGTGTGTGCACGCGCGTGCCTGTGCACATGTATGTGCGTGCGCGTGCCTGGCGCGGGGCGAGCGCGGATGCAGCGAAGCCCGGGGGGAGTTCGCAGCACAAACTTTGCAGAAGTTTCTGTAACTTGGCCAAGTGCAGGGGGCAGCCGGAGCGAGGGGCCAGCACAAGCTGAAGGGGTTAAAAACACCCCTAAGGGTGCAAGGGAGAGGGGGTTGTTCCGGGGCTGTTCTGGGGCAGGGGGGACCGTTTCCTCACCCCGCAGGGACTCCCTGCGGTTCGCGGGCAGGATCAAGCCATGGAGGAAGGGATGGCAAAGCTTTGGGGATCCTCTTGTTTTCCATGGGGCAGGGCTGAGCCCCTCTGTTGTCCGGGTGGTGTGGTGGATCTGCCTGGGTCCTGAGGACTTCCACTGGTGTCTTCTGGTGGTTGGTCCCCGCCAAGGTTCACGTGCAGAAACTGCATTAAAAATCCTGATGTAAGAGAAAAAAAATGCCAGAGCCAGAAGGTGATGGTGAGAGCACACCCGTTGTGTGCTGTCAGAACAGACACAAAAGGGGCCAAATCCACTCAGGGACCAACCCTCTGCATGCTCCGAAAGCAGCTGCAGGCCGAGTGGGCAGGAGCTGTGCCACAGGAGCACCGGGCACGGAGATGCACAGAAACCGAGCTTAGCACAGCTGGATCTCTCCCCTTGTTGGCTTTGGCCTGGAGCGCGGCTGGGCCCAAGTTTTGGAGAATACATCCTCTTGTTCTCTTCCCCCTGTGTTTCCAGCTGGATGCTGCAGGCTCCGCTTCCCAGGCTGAGCTTGTACGCTGCTTTGTGGGGCCGAGGCAGCTGCAGGGGCTGCGTGGAGCGTATTTCTCTGGATTTTCTTCCATTCGTTTCCCTTTCTAGGTGGGAAATGGTGAACTCTTCTTAATGTATGGACCCAGTGCAGAAAGGCTTTTGCATGGGAATGTGCCACCAGCCTGCGTGACTGGAGTGCTGGGCACTGGCTGCTGTAAGACCAAGTGTGGGTTATTTTAAAAAGTAGTTCAGAAATCTGTTAAAGATGTTGGAAAAAAAATGGTCTTGCAACTTTTCCATGTTCCCAGGACCACACAGGAGCAATGTGTAGGTAGAGTGTGGGTCAGCCTCCTGGTTGTGCTGGTGTCCTGAGCAGGAGCCGTGGCACCCTGCTGAGGTGTGCAGCATCTGGGGGCATCTGTGAGTGTCCGATGCGGTGTGCCCATGGTGGAAGGGGGTCACCTCCTCCCCAAACCAGCCCTAACACACCCTCCTCTTCCCCAACTCCTCTTGGAGGGGAGCGTGGACCTGAGGTGGAGAAACCCAAGCAGAGGTGGATCAAATTTGCCACCTTTAGACCCTGCTTCTGCAGCATGCAAAGCTGGGAGAGCCATGGGGGTCTTCAGAACACCCTTGTTTAACATCTACTTGGGCTCCGGGAGCAAAACAACGTAGAGAGAATATCCCTGTCCAGTTTCAGAGAGCAGCTTTCCGGTTGCATGTCTTCAGCTTTCATTTCTTGCTCCCATCACTTCTTCCTTTCTTCTTTTTGTTTTCTTTTGGTCCAGTGAATGAACAGGGTCCGGTTTGTATTTCGTGCTTGTTTGGCCTCGTGACGTTTGGGTGCAGAGCCATTATCGCTTGGGCAGTGGCCAGGGGCTCTGTCACACACCACGGAGCCTGGGAATTTTTGCTTGACTCCCTTTACGATGCTTTGCAAATTTGGTTAGTGCTGAGCCTGTGAAATAAATGGGGAAACTGAGGTGCCGAGATGGTTTAGCCCAAGTTAGTGCGTCACGGGCAGGGTCGGGCTGGGTCCCATTCCCAGCCTGAGACAAAGCCCGTTTCCCAGAGTTTGTTCCTTGGCATCTCTGGAGATGGCCCCGGTGCCATCGCAGCCTCCTCCTGCCCAGGAGGATGGGCATGTTGGAAACCAAATCCTTGAAATAGCCACGGGTAGTTTGCAGAGGAGCCTCAGCAAGAAAAGGCATTTGTCTGCCGGCATGGAGTACGGGAGGTACCGTTATTTTTTTGAGGAATTAGCAGAAGACAGGAGAAAACCAGAAAAACCTTTGACTGATGGATTTATTTTTGTCTTCCGTTCCCTTCACGGGGAGAGAGAGGAGAGGGGACAGGGACAGTGGGAGAGGGGCTTTCCATGTGGGAAGCAAACCCATGTAAAGATGCTCAAGGCAAATCCATCTTGAAAGGAAAAACCTTTCCCTTGAGTTTGATCTGCTTATTCCCACCTCCCTTCTTGTCCTTCCCAGCAGGTCATGGGCTGCATGGGGCCACCACTGCATCCCCCCCTCCATGTCCCCCTCCATGTCTGGGTCCCAGCTTGGCCACAGGCGCTGGCGGCTCAGTGGCTCTTTGCTTGGAGCTGGCCAGGGATGGGAGGCACACACACAAACACTTTTTTTTTCCCTCTAATTCTTTCTGCCTGTTCCCCAGGAGTTCGCCCTGGGGTGTAACAGCAGGCGGAAAGCTGTTGTGTGCTGCAACCCTGACTACTCAGCCCTCAGAACACGGGGGGCTCGTCCCCACTTGCCTGAAATATTGGGGTCTGCCTGCCTGAGGGTGCTGCCACCAGGCGCGGGGTCCTGAGCACCCCTGGGTGCCCTGAGCACTGTGGGGCTACAGAGGCTGGGCAGGAGTTGGTGCCACCATCACTTTGGTGCCTTCTACTGGGAATGTCTTGCCCTGGGAGAGGAGCAGAAATGAAGGCAACCCCCTCCAAGGTGCAAGTGTAAGGGTCTTGCTTGTCTAAATGCAACTGGTTGCAGATTTGCCTGCAGGCATCCTGTAAGTGCAAAAGGGACCAAAAAAAAAGCCATGAAATTTTATTTTTTACCCCAGATAAGGATATTTTACACCAAAATATGAATTTCTGCTTTTGTTTCAAAAGTCGTCTGTTTTTCTTGCAATGTTTCCCATCTGCTCATGAAAATGCTTTGATTTTTTTTCTTTTTTTCTGAACAACGACAACAAAATAGCCACCAAAAAAAAAAAAACCCCAAACCAAAAAAGGCAGATTTCTGGCTTTTTTTCAAGTGTTTCTGGGTTTGAGCAAAACAAAGCAGGCCCTTTGGGGCTGTGCCTCTTGCTGCCCCACTCCAGCTCCTGATTGAATTTCCTTGGAAAGCGGCTGCTTGAGTCTGTTGGTTGTGGAAACCCAAGCTGTCCTCGGGGCACTTGCTGGAGTTTTTCTGCGTTTTCCCAGAGAAAAGCTTGGCTGTGCCCTGCGCAGCCTCCTGCGGGATGGGCACCAGCAGCCTCCCGGGGCTGTGGGGTTTGGGGTGGGCTGGGGACATGTCAGTCTCTTTCCGTGTCCTCCCAGTGTCCATGCTCGGGTTGTACTGGTGGAAATGAGCTAGTACGCAGAGCAGGGATGGGATAACTGGGGTCTTTTGCCCCATATCCCAGTTTTCAGGCTTCGCCCAGTGCACACTTTCACTTGTCTCTATCTGATCTTCAGCTGGGCTTTGGCAGCCTCTCTGGACATGGTGTTGGACTTGGGGAGAAGGTTCCCCCCTTGCTCCAGTGCTGTCCCACTGTCTTCCCACCAGTCCATCCCCAGCTATGTGATGAGGCAGACCATGCAGCAGGCAGGAGCTTTGGGAAGTGCTTTCACCCCAGTCCCGTCCTCTCTTGAGGTGCTCTGCATGGGTGCCCGGGAGGCTCCCAGCACCAGCTCCTTACCTCGGTGCAGGCGGCTGTGCCCAGGATGGGACGATGCTCACCCGGTTCGGCTGGTTTCGGTGCCAGGGCTGGGCTGCCGGCACGTTTCCCTTCGCATTGTGAGGAAGCCGGTTGACGGGCTGGCTCCAGGAGCAAGTACTCGCTCCACCCGAATGGCTTCATCCTTGGCCGGCCTCACCGCCTGCCTTCAGCGAGCCCACGCGCTGCTGCCCCGCAAGCCGTGCCCTGACCTTTTCTTACTAAGAGCTTGTTTTCACCTCGCCCTGGCCCTGTTCAGGCCACACTGCAGCTCCTCCAAAGCTGTTTTAGGGTTCGTGCTTAGAAGGAACCCCAACTTAGTGAGTCTTGAGCACCAGGTCTGTGAAGTTTTGGGCTCCAGCACTGTAGGATGTTGCTGTGGGCAGATCCCTTTAATGTGCCTCAGTTTCCTCACCAGGCTGAGTAGTGAAAAGGTTCTGTTTGATTGCAGCTGTGATATCGAGACAGGGTAACGTATGATGGGCACTGGTTTAAAACTGCACTGGGTAGATCTCCAGACGAAAGGTGCTGCATAAGTGCAAATTATTACTCTTGTTAATGATGTCCACCAGCTCACATTTATCTGCTCTTCAATTAACTTATTTTTAAGGACTCTTAGCAGGTTAGAAAGACACAAATTTTCCCTGGCAGAACCTGTGCTGGTTTGACCCCGTAAGGTTACACAATTACTGTACTGGCATGGTCCTTAATTAGACTCTCCATAATTTTCCCCTGCACAGTGAAGTGGCTCCTTGCTCTGCAATTCCCAGAATCTCCTTGGATCTGATAGCATCACGTTAGCGCCTTTCCAGGCTTCGGGGATAATTGCTCATCTTTAAGGATACCCGGGATGTCACAGGATTTTCTCCTGCATCCTTCCTCTGTGCCAGACTCCCAAAGCATGTGCCACTGCTCCTCAACATCAAGGAAAGCTGACTCAACCCCAAGCTGGGGGGTTGACTCTCTGTTTTTCCCCATCATTCTTCTCCACTCTTTGGCCCTGCAGCATGTTTGGGATGTTATATGTTGTCCTTTGGTTTAGACAGAGCCCAGGCCTGGTGCTGGGAGATGGGCTGGGGGCAGAAACATGGTCCTACTGGGTCTGGCCTATGTCCTGGGGCAAATTGTGTCGTCCCTTGTCTCCATTTCAGGCTGAGGTTGCTTCTTCCCTTGCAGCTGCACTCCCAAACGCTACCCGAATATATATATGTGTTAAATATACTCTCACTGCGTAAGGAATAGTTCCTCACCATTGCTGCAGTGACAGAGGTGGGTGCTTCTTGACGTGATTTATTTATTTAATTTCCTATCTTCCCCAAAACCCCTCGAGGGTGATCCCCCCCACTCCCATGTCCTCGCTCTCAGGTAGAAGCAATTCTTCCATGAGGGTTGGTTTGTGTCTCCTATGCAGGAGCCGGTTGGGTCAACAAGGACCTTGGGGTGATTGGATTTGTAGGGACACCTTGGCACCCCAAAGAGGGTTTTGTTGCTGGAGCAGCTTTCAGCCAAGGTCAGATGCCGAACACGGACAGACTGGACAGATGCTGGTCCTGGCCTGTCTGGCTGGCCCAAAATTCCTCTCTTCCTACCCACCCAGTGACTATAAATAACAAATAACAACTCTCAAGCTATTTGGGGTTTTGTGGGTTTTTTTGCTCTGTTTTGCTTGTTTGCATTTAGGAAGCAACTTTTCATAGAAACCAATTTTTTTTGACCAGATTCCTCATTGTCCCAGAACTGAACTGTTTATCCAAAGCATTGTCCAGGTGAGCAGGGGACAAACGCTTCCTGGGAGGGAAGCAAAGCCAGGAGGGATCTGTGCTGGGCATGCTCAGGAGCTCTGAGCACTTCGCCTTCCCTTCTCAACCTCCCATTCCTTTCCCTGGATATCAGGGAATCTGAAAATGTCCTGGTGCATTAATTTCAGACTGAATGTAAATAAGCCATTTGGATTTTTCCCAGTTGAGCAAACTTTCAAACCAGAATTTGTGCTCTCCTCTCCTCCAGGCTGGCTTGTGGGATTGAAAGGATTTGCTTCGCTGCAGTCTCTTCTGCACTTGAAACCACTTAATCAAGTTCTAAAATACCCCTTGAACAGGTCAGACAGGCACTTGATTGGGCTGGGCGGCGCGTACGGGAAAACCGAGGGAGATTACGCGCTCATTTTAGCTGCATAAAACAGATTAGAAAGCTCCCAAACTAAATATTGCTGCAAGGTAGCGTGTTGTTAATGGCAAATGCCTCGCTAGACTGTCTGTGTTTGTGTCTCCAGCCAACATTATCTCGTCCCTGACAGGATGAGAGGGATCCTGAGGGATTAAAGGCAGAGAGAAGGGGGGACAGGAGACTCTCCTCAGCATCTCCACATTGGTGAACTAGTGTTAGATTTGGATGCTCTTTAGGTCCAGAAGAGCTCAGATGTGGATCCAGACATGCTGAGACCTTCTCCCTTTTCCAGCAGGATGACACCACCTAATCCAGACACACTGCCTGCTAAAGAAGTGGGATTTGTGTCTGTCTTCAGCTGCTGTGTGTTGGAGGCATTGTTCTTTCCTGTGCAGCCACGCGTGGGGCAGCGGTGCCACACTGGTGAGGTGTTCATCTATCTCCTGCCACCGCATTTCTTCCTCTTGAGCCAAAGGCACTTGGGTAGTAGAGAAGCAGATAAACCAGAGATTCCCAAGCAGATCATCTGTTGCATTAAGCTACAGCTCAGGAAAGCTGAGCGGGAGCTATGGGACAACCTGGGTGGGTTTGACTCAAAAGCCTGGCTCCAGCTTTGCCTCTTCCCACATCCTCCGTACTTTCCCAGCTGGGGGTCTGGCCACCACAGCCAGCTGCAGAGAAGGAAAACCACAGGTCCCTGGGAGCTGTGAGATGCTGTGGCTGTGCTGCCTGTGGTGGGGCTCATGTTTGTGCTGCCAGAGAAGCTCTGCCCCAGCCCAGCTCAGCATGGCTGAGCTGCTGACACGCTGCTCTTCCCTTTTGTTTGCCCAGCTTTTCGGGGGTGAGTTAGCTCAGTCCTGCAAGGTCATCAGGAATTAAATGTGCCTCCCACCCAAAGCAGAAACACTTTTTCCCCTAATCTGAACAACCAGAAGCTCCTGCATGTACTGGTCGTGCAAAGTGGGTCCTTCCCACAGCCACTGCTCCCAAAGGGACAAAAATGTCCAGCAAAAAAAAACAAAACCAAAAATACGTTTGACTTCGCAGGAGCTTTGCAAGGTACTCAGTTTAAGCCAGTGAAACCTTACAGCTTCTTTACATCCTTCCTCTGCTCCCACCTCCTTTCTCAACTTCTGCAATGGTTGGTGGACTTTGGAGCTTTCTGTTGTCTTGGGGCTTTTTAAAATGAGTGGATTTGGACTTTGTAAATGGGGAGAATAGTTAGAAAACCCGACCCTTGTGCATCTCCTGGGCTTGGTAACCAGGAGGCAAAGAAAATAGGTCCACGTCTATCGCTTTTCCAGATCTTTTGTACCTTACGGCAGCGCTGTGATTTATTGGAGCCTGGCTTATTACTTTTAAATGCCTTATTATCTCTGTTCTCATAAACAAAACATGTGAGTCGCTCTCCCTGTGCCATGTTACCTCCGTTTCTCTCTTGTGTTTTATGAAAGGTGGTGCAGGACGGGGGGAGTGGGGACCCGGACTCATCCCAAACTGTTTCTTTGCCACGTGATGAGCGTTCGCCCCGGCTGGGAAGGGGCTGGGGGTGCAGCTGCCACAGGGGTACAGGCGGGCAAGGGGCTGGTTGTCCCATCCCGAGGGATGTCTCCCCTTAAGGCTTTAGCTGTGTCTTGCCTGGGCTTGTGGTTGGTTTTAAACACAGTAGGTTTAGGTCAAGCCTGATCTTGTTCTGGGTGTAATAGCAGGGGAGGGAGGAAGCTGGTCCCTGCCCTGGTGGCAGCAGAGAGAGGGGACCCCAAGGGGGCCTCACCTTGCTGGGGAATGCCCTGCCAGGCCCCAGGGATAGGGGGATGGAGCTGCTCCTCCCCGTGCCTCTTTCCCTGCTCACCCTCCCTGCTCAGCTCAGTGTGGTTTGGGGAGCAGGAGCCCCTGTCTTCGGGGGCTTTGTGCCCCGGAGTGTGTTTAGAGGACCAGCCTGTGCTCCATCGATTGTGCCAGGGCTGGGGGTCTGTCTGTCCATCTCTCCCTGTGCCATCAGGCATGATGCCGCTTCCTTGGGTGTGTTGTGCTTGTGCATGCCCAGAGCATGAGCATTTCCCTGTGTGTTCCTGCTGCATTTTCCTCTGGGTCAGAAGGTTCCTGGGAAGTGCCCAGACCTGGCAAAACAGCAGCACAGGCAGGGAGCTGTGGGGCAGGCAGGTTTGTGCTGAGTGTCCAGCTGTCCCCAGCCCTGCCCCAGACTCAGGCTGTGACCACGAGGTCAGACACAGCCCTTCTCCATCTCACTCCCAGGGGGTGCCATGAACTTGGGGGTCAGCACCGTCCAGCTGCTCCCCACAGACATGCCACAAACTGGGAAGCGAGGCTGCATAAGGCAGGGAAGGACCAGCTTACGCGAATTTCTTCCCTCCCTATTTTTGTCTCTCTTCTGGCCAGCTTGTTCCAGTGGGAGTTAATTTAATTGCCATCTTCCTCCCTGCATGGCTGTGGTTGTGTGTGAGACCTCCTGTTGTGCAGGGTAATTGTATGTGTGAAGTGGACCTGGCAAAAACGAGCCTTGTCCCAGGAGCTGGTGGACCAGCACCCTCACCATCCGTACAGCAGCTGGTGCCGCTGCTTTGTCGCAGAGCTCAGGGTCTAAACAGACCATTCTCATCCTCAGCCCCTCGGGAACAGGCATGGAGAGGGCAAGGGGTGTGATGGAGGCAGCAGCACAGAGTGGCCATGGCAGAAGCAGAGATCAGGTGGATCTTTCCCCATGCACAGGGCAGCTGCTGACCCTTCTCCTCCTGCAGCACCTGATTTTCCAGATTTTTTCCAGTAAAAATCAGTGGTTGTGAAGGGGAGTGCTGACTTTGGGGGCAAAAGCAGGGCAGGGGGTTTGGTGGTGATGGGGCTGCTCTGGGCAAACCCTAAGACTTGGCTGTTAATTTTTAAACCCTGAGCACACTCTGGGTATCTCATAGCAGACACCAGAGCAGCTCCCTGGCTACACTGATGCCTGGTAGCTCGGGTCCCTTCCCAGGGATGCTTGGGAGCTGCACCCTCTGTGCTCTTGAGTCAAGGCTTTGTCCAGAGCTCCTCAACCATCGGGGTTTTCATGGCTGACTTTAACAGGCTTTGGATCAGGCGCTGACTAAATGCCACAGGTCTGAGTCAGGCCTGTCCAGGTTGGGACATGACAGAGGATGTGGATGCAGCAACACGTGGTTATTATTCACCGATACACCACAGCTAAACACCTATATGGAGATGCCAGCCGGCTCTTTTCTCCTTCCTGTTTTGTCCTGGGCTTTCCAGGGGCATTGGAAGGAGCTTTCTCCTTTCTGGGGCTCATGTATCCCTGCTCTGCTTGGGAATTGGAGCCAATGTCGCTGTGCAAAATTCAGCTGGAGCTGCTGAATTTCCTTCAGTTGGGCCCCAAAATTTCTCACCTGCAAGAGGAGGGCTCTGATCAGGAGGAGCTTTCCTTCCCAGCAAACCCCGGTCGCAGGAGCTCCAGGGCCCCAGACTGGACCAGCATCCTGGGGAGGGTGGAGAGGATGGTCCTGTGGGGAAACTGAGGCAGGAGGGCAAGCGTGTGGAATGTAGTGTAGCTGGGATCTGAGCAAGTATCGCTCTGGGCTGACTGCAGTGTGTCCAGACTCCTGCTAACCCCAGGGTGCTAATGGGACCCTCCACCTCCCTTGTAGGGCCTCTTGTTATAGTCCCTCTAATGATAGGTGTGAGGTCTGCCTGCCTTCCTCCCCGGCTCCTGCTTGTAAGACCTCTTGTTATATTGAGTATAATGAAGCGTCCGAGGTCTCTCTTCCCCCCACCCCCCTGCCCTTGCCTCCCTGCGTGTAGGACCTCTTGTTATAGCTGGGGAAATTATGGGTCTTTGGTCTCCCTCCCTTCGCCCAGGCTATAATTTAGTTTTATATAAAGTGTGGTCCAGCCCCTGTTGTGCAAGCGGTTGCTATTCCCGGTGCTGGGGAGAGGGATGGGGTGGTGAGGAGAGGGCTGGCGGTGGGTGGGGAAACGTAGCATCACACTGAGCACCTCACAGCCCCTCTGGCCACCTCACAGGCCCCCTGGCCACCCTGCTGTTGTGTTGGCCTTGTGGGAGGTGTTTATACCTTCTTCTCTCAGGGGGTGTGTGGCTTTGGGGTTTATCCCCACGGAGAATAACACGGCTCTTGTTTTGGGTTTTGTTTGCCCCATCCAGGGGGTCCTCCAGCGGCTGCTCCTGTCCTGGAGCAACTGGGAACACAAGAGGAGGTGGGAGCCGGTTCCTGCAGGGAAGACAGTGGCCCTTTCATGGGAAGGGAGGATGAAAAGTCCAGCTTGAGCTGCGGAGTGTAACCAGATCTCTTGGCTTTTTTGAGAAGGAATGTGGGACCTCAGGAGGGTTTTTGGGAGGGTGCTGCCAAACTGCTGGTGTTTCTGCAGAGTGAGGCAGCCCCAATGCCCATCCTGAGCAGCCCAAAATCCCTCAGAGTGCCCCAGCTTCTCCCCTGCAGTGTGTACTCTGGGCTGCAAACGCAGCAGAGGCAGATGGATTTGGTTCACAGCCAAAAATCAGAGTCCCAAAGCACTGACCATTCACAGCAGCTGGGGATGCTCTGTGGGTTTGGGTGACTGGGGTCAGTGCCCTTGGTGCAGTGCACCCTGGTGTGCTCAGCTCCAGCTCTGTTTCTCTTTCAGAGGAGGGTGAGACCTCACACCCTTCGCCAAGGCAAACGCCAGCGGCAGAGCCCCGGCCGCCCACCCGCCCCACTGCTGGCCCCACGGCACCAAAGAAGGAGAAACCCCTGGAAGGTGATGAGTCCCGAAAGGTTGTGACAAAGGGTCCCCGGGCCGAGCTTGCAAGCACTCCTGATGCTGTGACATGTGAGTGTTCCCTCCGTGGTGGCACGAGCAGCTCCAGATGCTGCCAAGTGCCCATGCTTTGGGCTGCTGCTGTCTAATCACTAACACGGCTCATTAAAAAGGTGGAGAGCTCTGGTGGGAAGCCATCTCCTCCCTGCTCTGCTTTTCCCCACGTCAAAGCAAAAGGCTTAAACTGAGCGTGAGTCACCAGGAGCTGGGGAAAGTGATGGGTGGCACCCAGCAGCACCAGGGATGCCTCTCGCTGCCCTTGGCCTTGGGACAGGCTGGAAGCAGATGGGGAGGAAGGAGGGTGGGTGGCTGGAGGAGATCTCGGTTGTGTTGGGGTCCTGCTGGGATGCCATGGTGGAAAGAGGGACCAGCCCCTTGGGGAAGGAGCCAGCTGCTGTGTGGAGCACCCCCCAGAGCCACACTGGGAGAGAGGAGAGGCCCCGGCAGAACGGGCTCCGTGGTCACGGCCACAGTGCAGCAGCCTTTTGGTGGGGCAAAGGGAGATGCCTCCCGCTGGGACAGCTCTTGCCTTGGCAGATCCAGGGCAAGGGTGAGGCTGGTGCAAAGCCTCAGGGGCCGGGCTGGGCTGTCGACCAGGATCTGGTTTTGCTGGAGGCAGTGGGGAAGCCAAACAGCACCTCCCCATTTCTGCTGCTGCTGCTGACCTGCTGGTCCCCCATCTGTGAGAAGTACTGGGGTAGTGTGGGAACAGAGGTGGGGGCCGGGGTGCTCTTGCTCCTTTTCCCATTGCAGGGCTGGCAGATGTGGGAGGTCAGACTCTCCTGAAGTCTCGTTATCCATCCTGTCCCCAGCTCCCAGCCTGGAGCCGAGGGTTTTGCTCCCAAGCTGCCCCTTACACACACAACCATTCCCCTTTTGTCGGAGCCGGGCGTGCAGCTTTCCCTTCCAAGGGGCGTAAACTGGATGGATGCTTCCCAGTGGGGAGAGGGAGGGTGGGAATGAGGTTGCAATCGTCGAAGTGGGGCGGGAAGGGGAGGGGACGGCAAAATCTGGGCGCTCCTGAAGGCGTACGTGGAGCGAGGAGAGCGCACGTTTCCTCGACCAGGGCTCGAGCCTTTGCAAAAGCATCTGGGAGCTGGGCTGGCTGCCCACAGACATTCTGCACCTCTGAGTCATGCTGCAGCCTGCTGCACCCTGCATGGTGTAGCCCCACGCAGCCCCCTCCCCCGCCCCCCCCCCCCCCCCCCGACCCCCCCCCCTCGTGGGCGTGTCCCCCACTGACCCCACCCCCTCGTGGGCGTGTCCACGGCTGACCCCGCCCCCCCGCAGCGGGAGAAGGACCACATCCGGCGCCCCATGAACGCCTTCATGATCTTCAGCAAGCGGCACCGGGCGCTGGTGCATCAGAGACACCCCAACCAGGACAACCGCACGGTCAGCAAGATCCTGGGCGAGTGGTGGTACGCGCTGGGACCCCGGCAGAAGCAGCAGTACCACGACCTCGCCTTCCAGGTGGGCACTGGGAGCAACTGGGAGCGACTGGGAGTGACTGGGAGGGGTTTAGACTGGGTATTAGGGGGATACTGGGAGGGCACTGGGAGGATACTGGGAGGATACTGGAAGGAATCTGCGCTGGGACCCCGGCAGAAGCAGCAGCACCACGACCTCGCCTTCCAGGTGGGCACTGGGAGGCACTGGGAGCGACTGGGAGTGACTGGGAGTGACTGGGAGGGGTTTGGAGTGGGTATTAGG
>JANHGN010016121.1:18304-30236 GCA_024605025.1 Megaceryle maxima
TTTTTTTTTTTTTTTTTTTTTTTTTTTTTTTCTTTCCCACTGCATAAATAGAGTCAAGGAAAATATAATGTAATATAAATAAAAACAAATGGCTCAGTCAACTCATCTTTAATGCTTTGCAGCATGACATCTATTTTGTCTAATGGAATACGACTTTCATACACCAACTGGATATTTAACCTTGGCCAAAAGTTATGATATACATTACAATACACTTTTATTATGTTACACTGTATTGTTGTTTTTTTAATCTATTGCTAAGCCCCTAACAGTATGTCTGTGTCGATGAAACCCATCTGTCAAAAGCACAGTAGGGACATTATTATGTAAATGTAGCTGGGTCTTCCTTTTGTGGAATTGGGGGCGGGAATTTAATATACTGTCCCAATATTCCAGCCAGAGGGAAAAAATGTTTATGAAAAATATTTTTTTTCTAAAAAAAAAAAAAAAAAAAAAGTCTTGTTGAATTTTGCTTTTAAAGTCAGATCTTCTTCTTGCCCTTCCTAGTAAAATCTTTGAGAGATAATGATACAGTTTCAAATAAAATAAAATCCATGAGAGACTTTTTAAGTGCACCAGGAGACAGATAGGTCATTAATAGCAGCACTGCTATCTTTTCTATATTACACTCATATTTCAATAACCTACGTTTTTGGGGTTATTCTTTTTTTTTAACAGGTGCCATTTTGGATTATTTCTTTAATAGGGATTTGTTATAAAATATTCACAAAGGTATGCAGATTTCTGGGAGAGGTGTGGGTGAGGAGGATATTATTTATTACAGTTTTTAAACATCAGCCAAATCCTATCCATATAAATTGTCTTGCCTTAGATGCATTCTACAATTATTTGTATAATTAAACCATTTGTTCCTGTGCAGTAAAGGGGCTAAAACTGAAATAGCCACTATATGAAATGAAGCATTTATGCAGCCCTCCCCTGGGCAAGCTCCCAACCTGAGGAAGAGGCATCAGGAGGTTTGTCCCAATGTGATGCATGAAATGAAGTGTGTGTAGCTCTCTAAATCCAGATTACCAGCTGATTTCCTCACCTAAATTCCAAGGCACCATCTGTTGAAATCACGAAGGACGCCACTATCAGGCTTTTTGAGACGGGAAAGTGTTGTCAACTCCATCTCTACAGATGGGGTGTTGAGGAGCAGAACAGCTGAGGGTGTGTTTGCACAAAAAAAATTGAGGTATATTCACAGTGTAAGGGAAGACACACATATGCTGGCAACATTCCTTTCCCATAGGTAATGGCAACAACGAGAATACTACAGTGGAAGGTTTAGCTTGGAAAACAAACTTTTATGTTCCCCCTTGCAGGCTGAATCGTCCTTTGGATCCTGAGTTTTTCTCCTGTTTTGGTCAGGTTTCATGAAAGCTCCTCCTTTTGTGAATCCTTTCTAATTTCTTTGCAAAGGAAACCATGCAAATGGTTTGAGAGACCTTACCAAAGCACATAGATATCATTGTGGGCCGGTACACTTCTAAGAAAGTAATAACCAGCACCAATAACAGGTCTGTACATGTCCCATAGGACTTAACAAGGAATTTAAGTGTCTAGTTCCACAGCTGCAATCAAAAAACATGAATCCACAACATCTCACTTCTTGCAAGCTGTTTCCTTATTTGATGAGAAAGTTTTTAAAGTATATGATGAAAAAACTTTTGTTTGGTGCATTCACATGCGCAGTGGGAAAGGCCATGCTTGCTTCACACAGAGTGGATTCAAGCCTTCAACAACCACCTGAGACAAAAGCACCCCTATGGCCAGGCAAGCTCAGTGGAGGAAATACTCATTTCTGGTTCTACATGGGTCACTGCATGAAAAGGAGTGTAACAAGCACAGGTGATACTAACATCTGACATTTTGGGCAGAAAAAGGAAAACATTTGACTTTGGAAACTCTTCTCTCAGTCTTGGAGAACTTGGAGGTCTTGGAAGGATCCAGTCTGCTAATATAAAGGGTCACTGGATGCCTGTACATGTTCCTAGACTTGCCCCAAAATGCTTAGGTCATAATGAAAAGCTGAGTTTTGTGTTTCACACCTAAAGCATCATCAACAGACATCATCAAAACATTTGACAAATTTTCATGCTAGAGAAAGGCATCTTTTCTCCAGAAGTTCAGTAAAGAAAGTGTTCACACAGAATATAGTGGCTAACCTTTTAACTCAGCCTTTTTGAATGGTTTTGAAGCAATTTCTTTCCCTCCCCTGAAACCTGTACTAATGTAAGGTAATTGGAGATACATGTGATGCCTGGCATCCGTGGTGTAAATATTCGGTACCTCAGAGACTAAGAAAACCATTGAGAAAAAATGGAAACTCTACTTTGTAGCCATTCATTAAGTTATTGTGTGGGCAGGGATTTTATCTCAGTATTTGCATATTATGGTACAGAGAAAGGGCAAAATCATGCCTGGCTGACTATGCCCAGGTATCAGGTCTGAGGGCAAGTTCAAATTTTCCCTCGTTTAAAATGTATGGTGAAACAGCCTTCAGATGAGTGACAACACCTTGTTTTCCCCACGTTGATAGTGCTTCTTAGCCTGTCTGTATCTGAAAGTTCTGGTTTAGACTAACAAGATCACAAAATGCTTTGGCTTGGAAGGGACCTTTAGAGAGTCCAACAAGATACCAGAAAGATGTTTCCTATGAAACAGGCTTTCATAGCATTATCAGCCAACACTCTCTGCTAGGCACTTCTGCTATTATGTCATACTCTCTGCCAAGGGAAGGTGAAGCATAGTGCTGAATTAGGATAAACATAATGATTGAACTTAATTAGGAAACATACAGTGGAGACAAACATAGTGACTTTTTCTCATCTATAGATGTCTTGTTGCATTCAGACAGCAATATACTCAACTTGTTCTGTACATCAGCAAAGCTAATTTTCATTAGCTGATTGAGCAGACTTATAGCATCCCCCAGCTTCTATTGCTCCCAGCTCCTTCCTGAAGGAGATGCACTATCTCAGAAAGTTCAGCTCAGAGGGGAGCTGTCTCAAGAGAAGGGAAGATAATAAGTATTGTTCCTTGTGTTATGCCTTTCTCATGGACACCTGCTTCTGCAGATATTTCTTAATTTAAATTTTAATCAAAATTTCTTTTAACATCTAAGCCATTATGTAACATTAATATCTCTAAAGACTAAAATCTGGATCTATAGATAGATAGTCCAAGTCTAAAAATATGGTGCTAGTTAGTCTAAAAAGTTAAGTAACTATTAATTCTCCTTCAGAGCCAGGTATTACAGTCTGTAGACATACATCGTGTGAAGGAAGATGTGAAACACTGTCACATGCCACTCATGGACATGGCACAAGGCAGAGAAGATAAAGCATGTTATTTAGTAGTGGGAAGATTGAACACTGGCTTGTGAATCTTTTAAAACTCCCTGCAAATCAACTGGGACCAATTTGGCAGGTGGCAGTGAAAGAAATGGCAGAGATGACAGGATCCCTTTGCTAATACTGAAGCTAGTAAGACAAATAGATTACATGATGGGGTTTGTTGTTTTGCTTTGTTAGGTTTTTTTCCTGCAATTTTTTGAAGATTTTTAAAAATAAAGGTTTTAAATATTTTGATTCAGAATGTCACCTGGGTGTTTCATGAGAGTCACAGGTTTCACAGGTTTTATGGGATGCTTCATGTATTAATTTTCCTTCATTGGCTCAGTTGTCTGGTTGAACTACATTTCCTGTTGCACCTTAGAGCTTCTACATGCTAAGAGAGGAAATCGCAAAATAAAAGACTCTTTGAACACAGCTAACCATAGTAGACGCAGTCCAAGAGAAAGATTTGTCTATTACTATTATTTAGTAATAGTACATTAGTTTTTTAATCACTGCCAGATAGTAACTTTACTGCTACTCCTGCACTTCAGATGGGAAATAAAATCTAAAGCCTTGCTTATGGAAACTATTAGAGATTGCAAGTGACAAAAATTACCCTTGGTGCCCAGCTGAAATTTTCAGTAGGTTGTTTCTCTAGCTAAGTGCCTTTTGCTCACTCAGGTAAGTGCCACATCTACAGGTCATAGTGTGGTGCTGTCTTGTGAGGGCCATTGAAGTGCCTCCCTGGTGGTTATTTATGGGAAGGCATGGTGTAGAAGTTTCATCCTACAGTATGTGAAGTTTTCTGGGCCACAAAAGGGTACCTCAAGCACTTTCATGTTTACACATGGGAGAGAAATGATTGTGATGTTTCAGTCTGTGGAAAAGGGGACAGCTGCTCTGGGTTGGCAGCAGAGAGGTGGCAGATTGAGAGGCAGATCTGTCCATGAGGGAAGGAGTACCTCTCCAGTGATCCTACCTTTTGGGCCTTTGAAGATTTTTCCATACCCAAGTGAGCTGCAGCAGCCAGTCACCGCTGAGAACCCTGGCAGAACCCTGTCAGAGCAGATCCTGATGACAGCATATGCACATCTTTTTAAGCACTTCTGAGGCATGAAGGCCATAAGGAGGTGATACCGGGACAGTGCTAGAAGCAGAGAGCAGCTTTCATAAGGTCATCTGTGCTCCATGATTGGCAGGGAAGCAGTTTCTGATCAATAACTGCAAGGGGTTATTGATTCAGCCACCAATCTGAACTCTTAATTACTGATATTAAATGTCAGAAACTTTCAGAGCTTAACTCATATGACTGTAATCTCTTATTCCAAAAGCACTGAGATGGCAAATTCTCATCAAACATCATGTGGCAAGGGTCTGCTCTTGGCCTGGCTGCTGTACAACAGGAGTGTTGTCGCTGTCTTTGGCGTGCTCTGGGTTTTCTTGGGGGGAGGGAGATTGCAGTCTTGCTCGTTGAACTTTTCTCCTGTGTGTCACTCAAAACCAAGGAAGTATAATAAAAGGAGAGACCTTTTCTTCCACTAGCAGATGTTGCAGTTCTCTAGCCAGTTCAATACCTGCTTTAAAGACATCAGAGGATTGCTGAAGTTAGGAACTGAATCTTTCCTTGGTAACCTCAACATAAATATATATATGTATAAACAGAGACACCTAACAAGTGTGTATTTCAATACAGAAATATTATTCATATATATATAGTATGAATATTAGTGCAGAAAAAGAAATTATGCCACCATCATACTCTGTGGACCGGTGCATGTGTATTTGCAAGAGTTAAATGAACACAAGTGGTCTGCAAACACTGCTCTAGTGTCTAGTAACTCCTTAACTAAGCTGTATTTCTGATGTATAGTAAAGGCTTGAATTTCTTTCCCGATCATATAATTTCTTGCCCTCTAAGTCAAATACTGTAAGAAACATTAAGAATTCATGCCACTTTCCATTCTACATGTCACTCACAGTTTACATAGAATCATAGAACCACTTAAGTTGGAAAAGACCTTCAAGATGATTAAGGCAAACTATAAACCTAACACTGCCAAGTCCACCACCTAAGCATCAGATCTACATGTCTTTTAAATACTTCCAGGGATTTTCACTCAGCCATTTCCCAGGCAGCCTGTTCCAATGTTTCACATTCCTTTCGGTGAAGAGATTTTTCCTAATTCACTCTAAACCTCCCCTAGCACAACTTGAGGCCATTTCCTCTTATCCTATCATTTACTACAAGAGAGAAAAGACTGGCACCCACCTCACTACAACCTCCTTTCAGGTGGTCATAGAGACCAAGAAGGTATCCCCTCAGCCTCCTTTTATCCAAGTTAAAAAACTCCAGGTCTTTTAGACACTTCTCACACAACTTGTGTTCCAGACCCTTCACCAGCTTAGTTGCTATTTTCTGAACACACTCCAGACCCTCAATGTCTTTCTTGTAGTGACAGGCCCAGAACTGAACCCAGGTTTCAAGGTGCGGCCTCACCAGTGTTGAGTACAGGGAATGATCACTGTTCTAGTCCTGCCAGCCAGACTATTTCTGATACAGGCCAGGATGCTGTTGGCCTTCTTGGTCAACTGGGCACACTGCTGACTCATATTCAGACAGCTGTCAATCAGTACTCCCAGATCCATTTCTGACAGGCAGCTTTCCAACTGCTCTTCCCTAAGCCTGTAGCATTGCACAGGGCTGTTGCAACCCAAGTGTCACCTGGCCTTGTTAAACCTCATAGCATTGCCTTTGGCCCATTGTTACAGCCTTCCCAGGTGGCTCTATAGGTCCTCCCTACCCTCAAGCAGATCAACACTCCTGTTCAACTTGGTGCTGCCTGCAGACTTACTGAGGGTGCACTCTGTCTTCTCATCAAGATAAACAGTATCATCCCCAATACTGGGGAACACCACTTGTGACTGGCCACCATCTGGATTTTACTCTGTTCACCACCATTCTTTGGACCTGGATATCCATCCAGTGTTTTACCCAACAGAGCCCATCCAAGCCATGAACACCCATTTTTTTTCTCATGAGAATGCTGTGTGAAACAGTGTTGAAGGCTTTACTGAGGTTTAGGTAGACAACATCGACAGCCTTTCCCTCATCCACTAAGTGGGTCACCTTGTAATAGAAAGAGATCAAGTTAGTAAAGCAGGATCTGCCTTCTATAAACCTGTGCTGTCAGGTCCTGTTTATCTGGTTGTCCTCTATGTAACACATGATAGCCCTCAAGATGACCTACACCATATCATTTCCCACCACCGGGGTTAGATTGACAAGCCTGTAGTTACCCAGATCCTCGTTCTGGCTCTTCTTGTAGATGGGCATCAGATTTGCTAAGCTGCAGTCAACTGGGACTTCCCATCTATACATGGTACATCTGTACCATGACTGCCTTGTCAGAAGACTGAAAAACAAAAACTCTTTCAAAGCTCTTACCATTTTAAGTTGCTTGTTTTTTTTCTACACAAGACTCAGAACATAGGTGCCATTTATATTGACAAAGGCATAATGATTTTTTTGTTTTGTTTTGTTATTTACAACTTTTACCTTTGCTGAGCAATATGCTGATGTTCTGGTGGTAATTTCTGCTCTGCTTCCCAAATCACTTTCCTGAGAGATGACAACCTAGCACAGTGTCTTTATGGTTAGGGTTTTTCTCTCCCTATTTCATTACTTTGCATTTATCAGCACTGAATTTCACCTGCCATTTTGTTGACCAGTCATTCAGCATCATAAGATCTGTGCTCCTGGCTGTCAGAATTATTTTTATTACCCTGACTACCTCCATGCCATCAACAAATTTTGTCTTCACTGCAACAAAAAGGATCCCTGTGGGATGCATTTGAACACCTCCTTTCAATAAGAAATCTGACCATTTATTCCTACACTTCACATCTCCTTCTTTAAGCGGTTAGTTATTAACCCAAGAAAAGTATTTCCTATTTCTTTCTGCAATATCCTAGTTTCTTTATAAGTGTTTGGTAAGGGAATTTTTGAAAATCCAAATGGGCTTTTATCTGTATGCTTGCTGACTCCTTAAAAGCGGTCCAATAAATTTTGTAAGGGAGAACTACCTCCTATAAAAGTTGTGTTGCCTCTTTCACATTACACATTACACATATCACATTACACATTTCACATTATATCCATCTACTTGTCTACCACTTCTGTTCTGGATTTCACTTCTCATTTGCTTGACATTGTGTCATACATGCTCATTTGCAATTCCTCATTTCTCAAACTAAAAAGAAATTCCTGAATAAAATAGTTCCTATTTAGCAAGAACTAATAAACAAATTAAAGATGACCATGAAGTACTCTTGATTGCTACTAATATTGTGAGGCTAAAAGGAGACATTTGAAGTTACTGAGTGCCTTTTCATTTTATTTAATACTTGCAAGCTATTTATAATCCAAAGAAATTATAAAAGAAAGAAGCTAAATCTTAATATCTCTCTGGATGGTGAGTCAGGGTTGATTCTCTTCATTTAGTGTATTGAACTGGGTTCTTTGTCAAGTCATAATTAAAGGTAACAACAACAACAACAAATAAAAACAAACCAACAAAACAAACAAACAAACAAAAAACAGAAGATAAGAAACAGGTGATTCTTTGCTATGATCATTTTATTCTCAGAAAAAGGGACCTAATTAAAAGCAAAACAGTACACAAACAGTGATTACTTCAGTCCCCTGCATATTTTTCTGTAAAGAATTTTTGAAAGATATTACACCTTAGAAAGCCAGTTGACTCTTGAGGGAACCAAGTGTTCTATTATCAAAATTAGTAGTACTGTGTCACAGGTAATTAAAATAATGTATAGATGGGAGAAAATCATTAAAGGGTTGGTGAATCTTATTTGGTGTATCATGGACAACCTAAGCATTTATAAGTTGGCAAATGTGACTAATCTTAAATAAATCCTATGAAACCAAAGAAAGCCTTTAAGTCAGTTAATCAAAATAAGCCAGTCAAGCAGCTTTCTTGAGACAGGCAAATCAATGAATATCAAGAACCTTAAAGCTGTATTAAATCCCATTATTTATCTTTGTTTACCAAATTTTATCCTCAGTGTCCTCTCCAAGAATACATACTCTAAAGAGGTTGCATTCAGGAGTAGAAGCCCTCAGCCATCTACATGACAACAGCATTTCAACATCCTGGTAAAATTTTTCAGATATAATTTAAATTCAGTTTTGTGGCAAAGCTTTCCAGCTGCACATCACATCTTCTAATGTCATCTCAGTGATGTCATCATATAGTAGGAATAATGCTGAATTATTGAATACTTCTGGGGTTTTTTGTCTTTTTTTCTCAGTCCTTCTTAGGCCTCTGCTGCAGACTCCCAGGAGTGCACTGAAGAGCTACTGGTCATACGATGAAGCTGAGCAGAAGGAAAGCTGCCTCTTTATTTCAGAGGATTTTATAACCTTCTCTCTTACTTTAGGTAAAGAAAAATATGCATCTTTTCAGGCTTGGTTGGACTGACAATTAGCTCTTGTCATCCACTCCTTAACACATCCATACCCTTAGAAACATATCTGAGGACTATGCAGTCAATTCAATGTATATGTAGTACACTTCTAACTGGCTTTTGTAGATATGTGTATCTGGTAAGAATGTCTCAGAGCTCCTTACAAGGCAAGGTTTTATCTTTTTGTATTTATTTGGGCTTAATACAAGATGAAATTTTGTTTCAAGTAAATTGCAGTGAACTTTTCTTTTATAAAAGACTAAGGGAACAGTCTTCCATTTCTCGGAAGAGTCATTTTTAAGAGTTGGTCTTTAAGAGGGTTTTCCAAATTGAATGACCAAGAAAAAAAAAAAAAAAAAAAATTTCTTTGCTCTTTTCCTTAGTAACCTGTGCATACAAGCTTGTCCTGGTCAGAGCTAAAAGAGAACCAATACTCTGCTATGTGATTTTACTTTTCAACTCAATCTCTTCTGAGTAACTGCAGTTAATGGCATATTTTTTGCAGACAGTGTCTGCTCCTAGGAGTCACAGCACTTGATGTTTATAGTTACTACTGAGGACTAGAAAGCAGAAAGAGTCTTGTTGATACTTGTTCCTATAGAAACCAAGGTCACTGCTAAATCTTGTGTACCATGTAGAAGTGCTGTAAGTGAAAGGGTAATAAGCAGTTAAGAAAGTTGCACTCGTGGAGAAGAGGGGACAGGACAGGACAGGTGACTCATATCTGACCAACAAGTTATTCCGTTACATAATTTTTGAGCCATAAATATTTTTTCAAGTTCAAAAGCTTAAATCACCATTAGAAGAAAACACATTTGTTAAGAAATGATCAGGAAGTTTTGATTTTATTTCAACAAGAAGGTTTTTTTAGAGTGGAATGAGAGCTGTTTATGATATATTGTTTTAACATACCCCTACATTCCTCTTTGCTCTTTACATTTATGATAGTTAGGATTCTCTCTAGAGCATATTTTATAAAATCTGTCTTTGTGAGATTATGGTAATGTCTATACCAGCTGTATTCCTAGTACAACGAGTCTCATACTTTGAAGAGATGTTCATGGTAGATGCTTGATTCTTGACCAAATGGCTCTACAATTACATTGCATTTACAACTTTCCAATTGCAGGCTGTTACATAATATTCTCTACAAAGCACAAAATGCAAAACTTATAGAATTTCTAGTTTAAATTTACTAAAAAGATGTTAATGATTTTCTTACTGAAAGCATTTTCTTCCATCAGTGCTAAAAATATTCAATGTTTATAAATACATTGCCAAATATAGCTAGAGATAGTGAAAGCTAAAACGTTATAAAAGCTGATTTTTCAATCTTATATAATACTGGCTGTTCTATAGCTTGTGGTATTATCTCCTTTAACATGTACAGTCAATTCTTGGATGAAAGAAATGGGACCAGTGTGGACTATTTTTAATTAGCTTGAATATTTGAATAAACAGAATATTTTAGTAAAATACACACCCAAATACTTTTAAACCTATTTTAAACATAGATTTAAAACAATTGCAAAGCTATGTTAAAATTTCCCAGCAAACTACTAACCACCCAGAGTAAATCCTGCTGAGAATATATTCTAGTACTATCTATAGGTATTCAAGGATATGTAGTGATTGCACACCCCTTCTGGCATTCTGCTATAGATAGGCTTGTATTTCTCAATGCCCTTTGGTACAGGTTTCAGATTCATAAGCACATCTGGGAATACAAGAACACTAGGAGAGAAGTTACTTGTCAAATGGAAACCAGAGGAAAACCCCAGAAACTTTTTCAAGACTACCCCCATGTCTTGATGACAAAGCTAGTTTGAACTCTTGGTATTGGGCCATAAAAGAAGTCCATGGTGGATATAGATGTTACAGGGCAGATGTGTAGATACACAGAAGTAGTGGTACAAGAACACAGCTATTGGTTTCCCTAGTGCTGAGTAAGGAATTGGAAGAGTCCTTCAGAGTGGTGCAAAAGCAATAAAAGTGTCTCCCAGAGTGCAAGATGTAGACATTTTACTTATTTAAATATCGATTAAAAGACAAGAAAATGTTAACTTTTTTATCTCCTAGCAGTTCAAAATTTTCATGTAATTGTCTTCTTGGATGGAATTAAAAATATACTAAAAGTAATAGAGTACCTTGGAGATCTAAAGGTGATGAATTTGTTTCTGGGGAGAAAAAAAAAAGCAGCATGGTAGCTAGGAGGGCACAATACTACTAAACTTTATATGTTTGTTTGTTTGTTTAAAAAAGAATGTCAGTTCAAAAAATCAAATGTATTTTTTTATGTTTTTAATGTCTGCCTCAAAGAAAAAGCCACCAGTGCATATGGAAACCTAAACAGATATGCCACCAATAATGATATTCCTAGAAATACCTTTTCCTCTTGTATATATGTACCTGATATTATCTGAAGCATCAGAAAATGTGTTTGTGTACAGCAGCACTATAATAAGATTTTGTGAATTGTTCTTATCTAAGCGTTATATATGCATCCAGAGGGAAAACTTTACTTTAACCAGGTACATTATCAGAAAATAACAATCTGAGGCATAAACATCCCAAGTGTGCACCTTTTTTATGATGTCAAACAGAGCAAACAATACACATATTTTCCCATTATTTTATGTTTGATTTTTTTTTTTTTTTCATTATTATTATTATGTTAAGCTGCCTGTGCTGGATTTCTAAATGGGCTATGACTGCTACTTTATGGAATCTGCTTATCCAAATAAGTCTCTCCATAGTGACCAGCACTGCAGTCCTGGCAGTGCCTTGGGAGATGAAACAAAGGGTATCTTTCTGCCAGTGGCCACAGCATACAATCTTAGAATTATAGAATGGTAGGGGTTGCAAGTGACCTCTGGAGATCATCAAGTTCAACGCCCCTGACAGAGCAGAATCACCCAGGGCAGGCCACACACAAAAAGATCCAGGAGGGTTTTGAAAGTCTCTAGAGAAGAAGACTTCACAACCCCTCTGGGCAGCCCGTTCCAGGCTCCATCACCCTCACAGGAAAGAAGTTTTTGCTCATGGTGAGGTGGAACTTCCTGTGGTTCACCTTGCTACCATTACCTCTCGTTCTATCACAAGGC
>JANHGN010016122.1:0-89010 GCA_024605025.1 Megaceryle maxima
ACAGCCACACAAATTGTTATCCACAGTAACCACAGTGATTTAGCAGAATCTCTGTAGGCTGTTTTAGGTGACTCTGACCCTCCACAGAACTGCACAGTAATCTCCAGATGTCCCTTCCAGCCTTTACCAGTCTGTGATTCTGTGAAAAGTAGGTAATGGAGGAGAGAGGCAGAGAGGGAGAAGGTGAGTAAGAAGAACTGTCTACTTTGATGGCCATTAGCTGACAAGGCCAGGTCACCCTATTTCATGGGTCTGACCCTCATGTGAGGTCAGTCAGAGAAGCCACACAGCCTCTGGTGCACCCTAATTCTTGTAGAGGGCTGCTGAAAATAAACATGGACTAGTAGTGGTTTTGTGCAACTTGTAAGCACTTAACCACTGCACACGAGAAACCCAGGAGGGGGGGGATTGCCCATTTCGTATACATTACAGATTCAAATTCACACCTTTACAGCCAGAACTCAGTTTGACTGTCTCATTTGGTCAGTCTACAACACATGCTGTAGCTATCTCATTGCTCCTTCCTTGACACCATCATTTTAAACTGCACCTTTAGCTTTGTGAGATGGCGAACCTGGCACGAGTCACTGACGCTGTTTGTGTTACAGCCTGACCGCCTGCGGGATGAGGAGATCACAGAACTGGAGGAAGGCCTCAAGAGCCTCATTGTTCACCAGAGCATCAACAACAACAATATGGCTGTAAAAGATGGTGCACCTCTGAACCCCGCATCTCTACCCTGTCCTTCTCAAGGCAGTGCCCCTTCCCCACAAGTCACCTTCATGTTTCAGGGACAAGAGTTTGGTGAGTAGCTCGAACTGACCAAGACAGCTCTTGGTCTTTCTCATCTCAAAGCCCTCAGATTCTACCTCAAAGAAGGAGAATTAATTTGACTAAATATTGGGGTCTACCTCAGATAAATCAATGATTTCCCAGCATCCCATAAGGAAGGAATTACAGCAGTCCTAAGATATTGCCAAACTGCTTCAGTTAGGCCTCAGCCTCTTTTCTGTGGTGGCACAGAACCAGAGCCTTTGGAGCCTGTGTCCCTTCCTCACATTTTAAACCTCCTTAATACTGAAAAGGAGGATGCAGATTAGTTTTCTTTTCTTCCATGTCCTTTGGGTGAGGTCAGCAGTGAGGTTTACTCCAGCTTCCCAGTGGTGGAGGAGCTGTCAGAGCTCACAGCCCCATGTGCATGTCCCCCTGCCCATGGTGGGACAGTCCCTTCCACTTCACTGCTCTTGCACTTCTGCTCTACACGCTCAGTGCTGCACTGGTGTTAAAACACCATAGGACATGCAGAGCAGCTCCACAGCAGTTTAACGTGCTGTGGATGTTAAACAGATCTGAACAGACTCCCTGCTCCACACAATGTTGAGGGAACCTTGGATGGGCCCAAGCTGCACCACATCAACTGTGAAACCTCTGTTTTACCTGCCCTCTGTCCCTTTCAGCCAACAGAACACTCACACCGGATGACCACCAGAAATTTGCCAAGCTGGTGTCCAAGAAGTGGAAACAAGTGGGTCGCTCTTTGCAGAAGACCTGCCGGGCCCTACGTGATCCTGTCATTGATAACCTGGCCCTCGAATATGACCGAGAGGGACTATATGAACAAGCCTATCAGATGCTTCTCAGATTTATCCAGTCAGAAGGGAAGAAGGCCACTATAGCACGGCTGATCCCAGCCCTGGAAGAAAATGGTCTTGTCAGCTTGGCTGAAGAGATCTTGGGCCTCCATTCCAATGAGGACTGCTCCTAGAGCCAAAGGATAGTGGCATTGCTAAGGGCTTTCTTGCTTTAGCTAGTGAATGAGACTGCTGCCAGTGTCTGGGAATGCACAGTCCTGAAAATCGGCACAGGTTTCCATGAAGGTGGGAATGCCCAGGGCAGAGGTTTTTGTGCTCACAAAAGCCAGCACGGACCTCTGATGTTCCTTATTTCCCTCCATTTCCGGAAGTCAGTGTTACCTTCCCGTGAAATGGTGAGAGAGGCTTTCTTCCTGACTTCCTTCAGGACTGAAATGTCACAGGAAAGCAGCCAGACAGCTCGAGAGCCCTGGGGAAGGGTGGGGGGAGGACAAAAGCAAGGAGGGCATCTCAGAGAATTTCTCTGGGAAGGAGACAATGCCACTGTTTCTCAGGCTGTGGCCCAGGGCCATCACTTAGAGAGCTGCAATATATTTTTTTATATTGAAGACATTTATGCCCACAGGCATGACATCGAGCAAAGAGAGGGGAAATTAAGTAAAATTATATTTTTTACTGTTTTTTCTTCTTCATTGTTCAAATGTGGAACAGGCATTTGGCAGGTGCATCAGTCCTGCCCTGCTCTAGCACAGCTCCTTGCCACCTCTCACCACCTGAAGGCATAATCTTCCACAAGGCACAAGATTGCTGCTGTAGAACTAGTTCCAGGCACAGAACAAGCAATATGGACAAACACAAATTCAGAGAATGATTTCCAACTTTTCCTGGACCATGGTGGATAATAGTATATTGACTGCATCGTGCCTAGCTCTTTCCTTCCAACCTGAGGGAACCTGTATCTGTGAGAGTCAAACCACAGCACTGGAAGGAGAACAGTCTCCCAGTCAGCAAATGGCCTGAGGAGCATGGACTGGAACTGCTGCTCTATGGTGTGTTGCAGCATCAACTACCATTGTGACCCCAGCCCGTAGAGCTGAGCTGTCACCTCTGGCCAGCTGGCTGCCAGTGCCTTCACTCTCTTCTTAACCCCCAGCCCTGGGCCTGATGAGGGCAATCCATGCCCTTGTGTCTCTCAGGACTCGGGGTCTGCACAGAACTCTTCCCCGCTGGTGTTGTCACTGTGTGACAATTGGGCATCAGCTGCACTGCCTGGATTTACCTGCCCTGATTTTGAGGATAAAAATGGCTTAAAAAACAAAGCCCCTAAAGCCCAGGGCTGACTTGCTCATTCAGTTCTGATGGGAGAAGCCAGCTGTCTCCTGGCATGGTTGACACAGGCTGCAACAGAGCAGAGTTCACATCTTTGCCCATAACAAAGCTCAGAGCGACAAGCGTCTGCCATGACAAGGGTCCTGTGAAGCACAACAGCTTGATTACCTTTGACATGTTCCCAATGCTTTCCTGATGCGTTTTTAGTTATCCATGAATTCTATCCCTCTTTGCCCTTTCCACCCGTGGGAAGAGCCAGTGGGCCTTAGGAGTTACTTGAGATGAAGAGGGTGGCTCTGCCAGCACACATAAAGCCAATGTGTGCATGCAAATATTGGGCACTCATAGCAGGACCAGCCTTCAGACAGGCAAGCCCTGATGGCCTCTCAACCCACAACTCAGCTCCCATCTTAATCCTTCACTGGAGTCAAAGCTGTAATCCAGTAAGGAGGAACACAGCCTTGGATTCAGTGTGGGCTCAGATCTGAGCTCCCTGGGCTGGTGCTGCTACCTTGGCTTCTGCTCAGAGGCATGTTGTGAGCATCAGTTCACTGAAGATCTGGAAGGTCTTCAACAAAGCTGGGGTCCACATGCCTCAGATGAGCTGAACATTACATTCTTCAGCGTAAGCCTGAGGAACCTGGCTTTTTTTTCCTGCAGATTTTGAATCCCCAGGAGTACGTACACAGTGTGGAAAGGAAATAGAGGGGGTTAAAGATGCAGAGAACGTCTTCAGGATGCGAGTGAATCTGTTGCCATCTTGCCTTTAGCTTCAAAGGAAGCAGGATTTCATTCAGGCACCATCTCTACAAAGACTGTGGCTCCGTGGCATTTCATTCCTGCTCCATACCCTTTCCCTTACAGCAGTACCAGTGCTCTTCCCAGAAGAAAGCAATTCCCTCTCTGACAGTTTAGCTTTTGGGACCCACACGGCAATGCTGATGTTAGTTCAGGCTGCTGTGGAACCATAACCTTAAAGCATTGGGCTTTCCTGCCAGATCCCAACTGGGGAGCTCTGTTTGGCAGCATCCCACCTGGCAAATGTTTGTTGTTGTATTTTGGTGGTTTGGGTTTTTTGTTTGTTTGTTTGTTTTTTAATAATCAGAAACTTGAAAATTACTTCAACAGCAAGAGGGCTTGCTCTTGATTTAAAAAAAAATTTTTTTTTTTGACAACTAAGCCTGCTCTCTCATTTGAAATGAGTATTTCTGACCTCTCAGAATAGCTATTCATGTGCACAACTTTCATGCAGTTATAAGGTGGCCACTCAGCAGTGAGAATTGCTGGCTTTTACAGCATCTGTTAACACTCAAAATGAGAAAGGCTTATTATTCAGCATCTACTTTGAGTCTGAAAAACTTCTCTGCTGCTCTTACTGTATTACAGAGGCCTAAGCACAAATGTTGGGGGTTTTTTTGTCTTAATGCAAACCTTTATGCATTTTATTCCTTTTGCCAGCAGTTGGCATATGTGCTTCCTCTTACTCACAGATTCCCTCTCAGAAGGGCTATTAAGTGCTGGAGCTCCTGGCAACTTTTCTGGAATATCTTCATCTTTAACAGCATTTACAGGTGCCTTCAATGCAGAGACTCTTAAGGAAAAGGGTTTCCCAGTGATATTCCATGGTGGAATTGTCTTGAGCACATGGCATGGTTTGGGACCATAGCAGTGGCCGTTTCCAGATCTCCTTTTTTGTGATCAGTCATCATCATTAGATGCAATAAAAACTCAATTCTGGTCTCAAGTGGACTCCTTCCTGCTGAAGGAGTAGGAGTTTCAGTATTATTTGGCACAAACATAAGAGACAATATTCACAGAAGCCTTGGAATAAAATAGATCAATTGGACCATGAGTACATGGTGTCATCAGCACTGATCTGGCATTTGGCTGAGGCTTTACTCCGAATTTACACCTGGCTTATGCAGAAAACAACTACAGTGTTTTTACACCAGTGTGCAAAGGCAAGGGAACTCGCACCACAGACAGAAGGAAGAAGCATTCACAGGGGAAAAAACATTAGCAGAGATTTGTTGAAGAAACTAGAGGTGTCTCTTCACATTGGACAGCAGAACTGCAGGAGCTGGAAGTTGGGGGTTCTTGCTGATACACTCAGTGCTACGTGCCAGACCAAGGGCTATACTAAGTAACCCCAGTGACTGCCTGTCAGTCACACTGTTGGAAGAGGATTGTGACTGTACTTTCTTCCTTGCCTGTGCAAAGTTAGTTGCACACATACTGCACCTACTCAGATGCCAGACATGCAAACACCACTCCCTTACTACTATTTATACCAATTAGGTGATGCGTAGTGTGCGAGATAAGCCATAGGCAGTGCTGCTGCTGGTGAGTTTGGCCTTATCCCCTAACAGCTCTTCTCTGTCTAGTGAGGTATGCCTAAAAAACCAAGTATT
The DNA here is from genome assembly GCA_024605025.1 of Megaceryle maxima. Classification (NCBI taxonomy): domain Eukaryota; kingdom Metazoa; phylum Chordata; class Aves; order Coraciiformes; family Cerylidae; genus Megaceryle; species Megaceryle maxima. Next base: position 5,333 of record JANHGN010016122.1, read on the forward strand.
CTTCTCAGGGGGGGTGGTGGTGATGTTTCAGAATCAAACATTCAGCAAATAAAGGTACTAATCAGTTACATAAATAAATACATAAATAAATAAACCAAACAGCAGAAACCAGGCCAAAATGTGCTTGCAGGGAGGGCTCCAAAAGGCCTTTTTTTGTTGTTTTTGATACAGATTGTGTAGTTTTAGCAATGTTTGAGATTTGAAGGAGGCTCTTTTCAGTCTGCCAGAAGGAATGAAAGATTCATCCAAAGGAGCATTTCAATGATTTGTTTTGGCAAAGCTGAGCTACAGCATTCAAATGGATAATAGCAAAGAGTGAAAGTTAAAATGCTCCCCAGACACACTTTGACATGAGACACCTGATAGAAGTAAACCTGAGACTATACCCTAATACAAAATTGTCACAAAGGAAGATATCAAACTGCCCTGGAGGGTAGAGTCAGTGAAAGGCCAATATTAACCCTTTTAGATGCTCATTAAAAATACACCAAAGATTAATTTATCTGCTGAAGATGATGATGCATCATCATGGCAGACAGGGAAGGTGCTTTCTTCCAGCAGCTTCAGTTCTCACATGCCACAGCTGCTTACAGTCTGCCAGCTGAAAACAGTATTTGACTCAAAGATAAGGAAAGGGTTCAGCATTATTGATCAGAAGCACTTAAAAGTCACAAGCTGGACCTTAAATAATTTTCTTCCAGATCTTCACAGCAAACCAAATTAAAAGCAAATGTTGACAGCTCCCAGCAATGCTGTCCAGGTTTCCATTATCAGTTTCAGCCTCACCACTGAAAAGATGGATAGCTGCATTATTTTTAATGCAAACTGGGGTGCTGATGTCACAGCAGCGCAGGTTACGGAGCTTTATGAAAAAAGAGCCTCCAAGTAAAAGTTTGCTGGAGTGCCATAGCTAAGAAGTCTCAGAACTCTCTCTGTTTCAAAATCCAGGGGAAGCTGAAGCAGAAAACAGAATATACTTTGCACCAGTGACAAGATACAGAAAACATAAGGCCAGAAAAGGGTGTAGGCTTAGAGCCTCCAGAGAAGGGATAGGTGCTTGGTGCAGGTACTGCTCTGGACAAAGGTCTTTTCCCAGTGTGAGGAAATGGTGGGGTTTTATTTATACCTGTTGATTTTGCCATTCATTCCAAAATCTGGTCCTGCATCAAGAAGCCATCTTGCTGCCTGGGTCACCATGTCACCTCCTCTCTGCAGTTCCAAAAGGTACCTTAGAGCCACCTCTTGAGTCACGCCCTGACAGCTGCCCTCAGACTCTGAAACAAAAAGTAAGCACATACAGCAATAAGGAGCCTCAAATACACTTAAATTGCTCATTTAGTTCAACTGCCAAGTTCTGGTACAGCCATGAAGCTCTGGTCTTGGACACCTTAATCCAAGGAGAGCGGGAGCTGAGGGTTTCTTTATTCTAACCCACATATTGGAGCAGATACGTAGAGTTGGTGAGATACACTGCTTTACAGCAGACAAGGGTCTGGCCATGTGTCTTTGGTCCAGAGATACCTCAAACAGTGTGGGAATTTAAGGCCTAGAGTAAAAGAATTAGACTCTGTTGTCTTCTCTGGATTGAATTTTAAAGCCACTGAAGGGATTTGGCCATACATCTATAATGGCAATCCACAGGAGATATGTGGTTAAGTCCCTTAGTCATCAGTGGAAAAATCCCTTGCTGACCTAGAAGGAATTAGAAATTCCAGGTTCCCATAATATTCAGCATCAGATCTGGATCAGCCACCTACAGCTACAGACAGCAATACCATGTATACTCAGGTCTAGGACATTCAACCTCCAAGGAATTGTATTTTATAGAAAAAAAAGTACTTTGGTCTATTTTTTTTTTCTTCTCTCTCTCTCTTTTTTTTTTTTGTTTGTTTGGTTTTTTTTTTGTTTGTTTGTTTTTTTAATAAATAAATATCTACTTTTGGTGAAAAGTGCCTCAGAAACTTTCAATAAACACTTACTTGCAGTAGTAAGAAAGGGGTTCACTGAAGTTCTGTCTCTCACCAGCTCTCTGAGGAGCATCCAGCCAAAGTGTCTGGGTGCACAATAGGCTCCTGCCCAAAGTCACACATTTCTACTGATGCACTAAGGCTGGTGCCCCACTTGCAAGGAAATGGCTCTGATTTCAAGTCAAAACCAAGCTAAGCAACCATGCTTGTTCAATTGTCAATTACTGCTTTAATGATGCTTTGATGAGCCTTTTTTAGCAAACATGGCCAGAAGGGGAGGTTTGTCCCAAACCTGGCATCTGTCAGAGCTCCCCGTGTTTCTTTCTGTGCCATTATATATCTGGAACTCCTGTGAGGCCACTGCATCACTGTAATCCCAAAGTGCTTTGCTATCCAGGGAGCTGCCTGCCCTGTAGGTGGGGAGCCAAGGAGCTTGGGCATTAAATCATAGAATGTTAGGGGTTGGAAGGGACCTCTAGAGATCATTGAGTCCAACCCCCCTGCCAAAGCAGGATCACACGGGGCATGTTGCACAGGAATGCATCCAGGCAGGTTCTGAAAGTCTCTAAAGAAGGAGACTCCACAACCTCTCTGGGCAGCCTGTTCCAGTGCTCCATCACCCTCACGGTGTTGAAGTGTAATCTTTTATGCTCAAGTTTATACCCAATGTTCCTTGTCCTATTGCTGGGCACTACAGAAAAGAGGTTGGCCCCTTTCATTTGACACCCACTCTTCAGATATCTACAGACATTAATAAGGTCCCTTCTCAGTCTTCTCTCAAGACTGAAGAGCCCCAGTTCCCTCAGTCTTTCTTCATGGCAGAGGTGCTGAAGTCCCTTAATCATCCTTGTAGCTCTCTGCTGCACTCTTCCCAGTAGATCGCTGTCTCCCTAAGATCCTCTTAAATTGGGGACCCCCCCACAAAACTGGACACAGTACTCCAGAGGTGACCTCACCAGGGCAGAGTAGAGGGGGAGGAGAACCTCCCTACACCTGCTGGACACAGTTTTCTTAATGGACCCCAGGATGCCATTGGCCTTTCTGCCCAAGAGGCCACATTGCTGTCCCATGGAGAACTTGCCGTCCACTAGGACTCCAAGGTCTTTCTCCATGGTGCTGCTTTCCAGCAGGGCAACCCCTAACCTCTGCTGGTGCCTTGTGTTATTCCTCCCCAGATGCAGGACTCTACACTTGTCCTTGTTGAACTTCATGAGGTTCACCTTTACCCAGCTCTCCAGCCTGTCCAGATCACACTGGATAGCAGCACAGCCTTCTGGTGTGTCAGCCACCCCTCCCAGTTTCATATCATCAGCGTAAATCTCCAGCGGCTTTACACAGGAAGCCACTGGCTGACCTGACAGCTGAACCCAGGGAAATTCCTTTTGCCACGAACTCAAGGAGAGCAGCATTTCACCCTGAATCACTTAAATCTCAGACAATCCTTGAAAAATCACAAGAGAAGCCCTTCTTAATTTACCACAAAGCTATCTCCTCAACCACGTGGCTTGATGCCCGTGGGAATACAGTGACGGAGAGCAGGGCTCTGCCCTACAGTGGGTGGAAGGACATTTGGCACATGGCTCACTTAAAGCCAACACACCAACCCAGCGTCAACAGGGTTGACCTATTGATGAAGGTCAATGAGATGACTGGCCCAATCCTGCACGGCAGAGTGACACACCATGGGAATAACCAAGGGCACCTTTCCTTGCAGTGCGAAGAATGAATCAGCTGTGTATCGGTGCAGGGCACAAGGTACAGGTGAGAAAACAGCCAGGTAGAAGCACCCATGGAGTAAACTCTTCCACCTCCACAGTTCCTTGCATGACTCCCCAAGCCACAGTGGCCACAGAAAGGCACACATAGCAATGAAAGCCTCTGTTTTCACTGTCACACAGTGGAAATACCTGCTGTGCATCCCCAATGGTTTTGGGGAGCAGTCTCCCTCACTCCACAGCCAGCCCCTCTAAGCAAAAGTGGACATACCAGTCTGCTCTTTGCCTCCACGACCATCATTTGCCTCCTTATGGAGAAGGGATGAAAAACAGCTGGGGGCTGCTGCTGCAGAGAAAGAGGATAAATGTACCTTGGGTTGGCACAGGGAAAGAGGGAAGCTGAGTAACATTCATGGCTGAGGTTTCCAATCAGCTGCACTATTCAGCCAGGAACTGGTGCAGGTTTCAGACAGCTGCAGATCACAAGGAAAAGGCTTTCTGAGCCTGGAGCACCTGAAGGCAGGGCCTGAGGGTTGCTCGGCAGGAACCCATCCATATGACAGCTTTTCACAGTGACAGTGTGTTCAATAAAGCAAAATGTTTGAACTGAAATTGAAAATAGAACAAAAAAAGCACAGAAACTTGCAAAAAGAAACATTTTTACATGATGTTTAAAAACAGTTGGGTCTTTGTGTAAAAAACAGAGCAGATCAAAACCTGCTTTTATGACAAGTTCACTGTAAATGAAAAACTTCGCATACTAAAGGGGCTGTGGTTTGGGCACTCTCCAGACCCTTGGCCTGTTAGAGGAATAATGGTTGTTGTCCATTGCAGAGACAAAGAATCAGCCTCAGAGGTAGGAAACACTACAGTCAGCAGGGTGGATCAGCAGCAATAGCATTTTAGATCCATCTCCAAATAAAAACGGTTTGGTTTTGAAGGAATTCAAATTAAATGGAAAAAAAAAAAATCATGGGTTTTTTGTCATTGTTGTTTAGTGTTTTGGGAGGTTTGGGAGGGACCCTCGCATCTGTCTTCAGTCTCTGCACTGCTCAGCTCCCACCTCTTCCCATGATTTCCCTACTAGGATTAAAAAAAAAAAAACCCAACACAAAAAACCTCCAAGTGGACTTTATTTCTGAGCTGAAACTTCTAATTCTCAATTCCTAATTTTGAGGTTTAGTAGAAGTAAATAAGGGGATAAAAAAAAAGGAATTAAAAAAAGCCAAATTATTAAAAAGACAGAAAAACCAGAATGTTATCTATTGAAAAATGTCACAATAAAAAAAAAATAGCCATTTTTTGGTGGTCGTTATTTCTAAGCAGTAAACCAGCAGCACTGATGGCAGTCCCGAGCTGGCTGTACACACAGCCCCTCGACGCCTCCGTCCCAGCCCTGTCCCGTGAGGCACGGACGCTCACAGGCGGAGACAGCCGTGGGGAGCCGCGGGGCTCTGCGGTGCTGGAGCCCATCTGCTGCTCCCCAGCCTGCCCATCGATCACGTGGCAGGCTCTTGGAAGCGGACCCGGCTCCTTCCTTCCCCTGGTGCGGTCATCGCTCCTTCCACCCCACCACAGCGTGTGCGAGGGGGGAGCCCAACGGCTCCTCTCAGACCCCACCGTCAGCACACGCACCCCTCTTGGGCAGGCACCCCAGCACGGGGGGAGCTTCGCTGGCTTTCAGCATGAGGAGGGCCCGGAGCGCAGGAGAGCGAGCGTCGCTTTGCTCCGCGAGGATTTCCTCGGTTTCACTTAAAGGCTGAGGAATGTCTCACACTAACTATATCCAGATGTGCCTCCTTGGCAGCCCGCTGCCGAGCCATTACCGAGGGGACGCAGGATCAGCGCTATCAAATGGGATGTAAGTATCTATTATGTATGTTTGCTCAGGGTGGGTTAGGGAGAGTTACGCGGCAAGCGGCGCAAAGCGGAGCCTGTCCACACCGCTTTCCTCCTCCAGCCCGTGGCTTTGCTTTCTGCCTCGTTGCTCTTCCAGTGCGTTACGTGCAGCAACCCGAATTGCGATGGTTAATATGCGGCAGGGTCAGCTACAGGCTCTGAACACGCAGCCTCCAGCCCTGCTATGTCTGCTTTACTCTTTACTTCCCAAAGAACTTTCTTCGGGTGTTTTACAGAAAGAAAAAAAAAAAAAAAAAAAAAGTTTGGGGCTTCTTTAGACAATGCCTTCAGAGAGAGGGCTTCCTCCCAACCATAAACATGTTCCAAGTGGTGACATGTTACATTTACAAGCCATTCCTGGGCAGTAAAAGGAGGTGAGTCTCCTCCTTCTGTTACACTATTGTACACTTGGAGCAAAACACAGGAATTTTCAAGCTCTCCAGAGTGGCAAAGAGAGAAAGAAAAAACTTCAGTCCCAGTGAAGTAGGCTGTTACTGATCCCAATTTCTAACAGCTTTTGAGCAGATTCTGATAAACTTATGTCTTGAGTATCATCTTGAAGTCAGTAGGGCAAGTCAGCACGTCCTCCCTCTCCCGTTCGTGTCTGGGCGTAACGATACATCTGTGCCAATGCACTGGAATTGCTGGGTTTGGGGCACATCACACAAATTGGATCAGAGGAGGGTGTGGGAGGTGAAGAGGCAGCGAGTGCTTCAGCCTGAGGAGGGCTGAGAAAGGAGGACAGTTGTTTCAGTTGGGCTTTTTCTTACCCCTTCAAGAGCCTGCACTGTTTTTTTCATTTCCCCTGGCCCCAGGAGGAGAACGCTTGCAAGAGGGCAGGTTCCTTGCCCTGTGCTCAGCTGCTCCAAGAGGGGCCTGTCTCCCTGAAACACTCAGGGCATTAGCTGAGCTCACCACAATTCTGAAAATCAGACCACCTACACACAAGACAGTGTCTGGATTTAGGAAAGTACCTCTCAAGGCTGCTTAACCTGCAGAGTATAATTGCGTGTTGCCTTCTCCTACCTTGCAGGCAGCTGAACACACTCATTAAGAGACATGGTGCTGCTTTTAGGAGGAACTGGAGTTTTCCCTGTTTGCTGGGGCCCACCATGACGTGCCTGGCAGCAGAGCAGTCCTGCACAGGCCTGATGGCACGTCCTCCCCTGAAATGGCTGGCGAAACATTCTGCACTGCTTAAAGGCAGCAGAGCTGCAGACCCCAAACCATGCCACGTGTACACGAGTGACTTACCAGCAGGTCAGCAGGGCAATGGGAGGAGCAGTGCAGGCAGCTGGTGTTTCCCAGAGGTCGTGGGGACGGTCGTGCAGGCGGCCAGCACTGCCCAGGGTCATCAGGTCTCTCAAGCACAGTCACTGCTGCCTTCTGCCGTGGTACCACACAATTCCCTGCTGGGGATGGCGCAAGTTCCCTTCTGGGACCCCTGTATGTGAGAGCAGACAACTTTGTGTCCATCTCCAGCCTTCACACTGCAGCTCTGCAGTTTCTCTGCATTTAAGTTTCTTTAGTTCACAAAAGCTTCACCAGCTGGGGTGAAAGCTAAAACAAGGCAACTGCAGCAGCTATTTACAAGTGGTTGTCTACCACATGACTGGCATTGCGAGGATGGGGCTGGCAGTGCCAACAGGAGACTGATAAAATGGGACCAGCTGGGAAGCTGATGAAACCACATTTTGAGGACTGGGGCAAGCAGAGTGTTAAATAAGACAGCCTGTCCTTTAACACCGTGGATTCACCCATTTGTTAGCACTGGCATGAAGCACAGCTCAGATAGGAAAGTTGGAAATGGTCTTTGGAGTGGGGAATTGTATTTCTGTTACCTGCTTGCGCAGGGTTTCAACCCACGGAGCTTTTGCCTCCAGGTGCTGCAACACAAGTAACAGCAGCAGTGACACCGTGCCAGTACCACAGAGCACTGCTGGGATGGTGACACCGTCCAGCAGCGTCCAAGCAGCATTGTGGTGTGAAGCTCAGCATTGCCAGCCTCTGCCCCACTGCACCACACTTATTTAGCTCCAGCTCACGATCCCAACTCCTGGGAAAGCTCTCAAGCCATTCAGCTAATTAAATTCTACAGCCTGTTTTCACTTTGTTTATAGACTGCAAAACTTCTAAGCAGTAGAATGAGATGGGCTTTTTTTTCTGGTAAGGCAGCTTAGCCATTGCTTTGGCTACTTCATTTTTCTAGTGCTCTGTACTAAATGACGTGTATAAGGGAGTCTCTTATATTTTAAGCTTGCCCTTTACCTCTAGTCAAGATCATCAAATTGCTCAGCGCTGGTTTGTAATCCTATAGCTCCAACTGAAAACCTCTTCACAAACAGCATGCAATACAGAGAGAAGTTGTCCTGCACCAAAGCCACTTGGAGCATCAGCTTTGATGAGGTTTTTGAAACTGCTTGGAAGGGGGCGGAGGGAAACAAAACAAAAACCATCAAAACCCAACACAACTAAAAAAGAAACCATGCAGGGATAAAACTCATTACATGACATCCAAACATAGAAATAAGAAAGAGGTTGTCTTCCCCTACTCCAACACACAGAGCTATTTTTGCCCTTTAAACACCTCAAAACCACCTCAAACCATTAAACCCCAGTTGTTTCATGCATGGTTTTGCGTATGGAGCAGAACAAACCCAGCACTGGGAGCTGACACATTACCCTGTGGGTGCCCCGGAGAGCCCAGACACCCAAGCAATGCAAAATGGAGAGGAGTTCTTTCCCACACAAGACCCATACTCATATAACTCAGCTGAGAGATTGAAACCTTTGCCTTAGCACTTCACATTGGGTTTGTGTGCAGGGTAAGAGAAGGGCGGCAGCCTGATGTGGCTTGAAGAGACCAAAACAAGTTATCCCCATGTAAACCAGAGTTTCATCCTACCAGCATCTTGGTCTGGTGTGATAAAGCTCATCTGCACACAGCTGGTTTAGACAGGCCCAGCTACAGGATAGGCATAGAATCCCAGCATGGTGGGGGTTGGAAGGGACCTCTGGAGATTATCTGATTCAACCCCGCTACTCCAGCAGGGGCACCCAGAGTAGGGGGCCCAGGATCCCATTGTCCAGGCAGGTTTGGAATCTCTCCAGGGAAGGAGACTCCACAACCTCTCTGGGCAGCCTGGGTCAGGCTCTGCCAGCTCACAGCAAAGAAGTTTCTCCTTCTGTTCAGATGGAACCTCCTGGGTTCCAGTTTGTGCCTGTTGCCCCTTGTCCTGTCACTGGGCGCCACTGACAAAAGTGATGGATTCCCAGCACTTTCTTTAGCTCATTTTGCAGAGAAACAGCTAAGATATCTAGATGACCTTTAAAGGTTCCTTCCAACCTCAAACATGCTATGATTCTGTGATCAGCAACCACAGCCCCTCATACTGCATGGCTCACACAGCACAGCCCTGCCACTGCCCAACACAAACCTACCAGTGGCAGCTCCAGCTTCAGGAGCAAGGAGGGGAGTTGGGAGGGAGCCGGAAACACTTTCCACACAGCAGAGCAACAAGTTGATCTGGGAACAACCCACAGTCTTGCTTGGTGGGGATGGATGCTCCCCTGAGCTGGGTTGGGATGAGTATTCAGCAGAGCACGTTGCTGCGTTTCATACCCTCTTGCTCGACGTACCTCATTTCCAGCTTGCCTCACTATTGCAGCTGCTTGTCCTGAGGCTGGGTGGGTTGAATAACCACTCTCCAAGGCTTCTTGATTGAATCTGGGGACAGGATCCAGAGGCTTTCCTCACCTGGGCCCATGTGAGCACAAATGCCAAGTAATAGAGACGTGACAGCTGCTGCAAAAGAAGGGTTTCCAGGATGAGCTCATCAAGGCTTCACATCATTGAACTGGGAATGAAGGACTAGCAACTTTTAAAAATAAATATTTTTTTAAAATCATCATTTAACTGCTTTTATTGCAGCATTCCTTGGCCCTATTTCAGAATCATCTTCTGAAATAAATGAAATCCAGGCAGACGACCGGGCCCTCTGCCTGAGCGTGCAACAGCACAGGTCAGATTCCCTGCTTGGATGCTCTCCAGGGTGCCGTGCCCAGCTCTGACCACTTCCAGCTTTCGAGCATTTTGTTGCTTCTCCAGCTGTGCAGGCTGTGAACTCCTCGGTCCTTCCAGCACGTTCCCCATGTATGGGTTCCCTATGTTACCACTCCATGGATACAGCACCCCTCAGGCTCTTCTTCCAGCCCAGCTCGGCCCTCTAACATCACTTGTACTCACAGCTCAGCATGCAACACTCTGTGACCTTCCCCAGGACCCTCCTTGTCCCACTGATGGGGCAAACTGAACAGTCTTGTTCAGACCTGCTCAAGCTCAACTCAAGGTCCCTACTGTAGGATCTCCGTATAGCTCATACAAAAAAACCCAACACAAAAAGGGACAACCACCCTTTTCTCCAAGCTCAGAGGACATGGGAGACAGCCCTGGCAGCTGAACCTGCATTCCCCGAGGCACCGGGTGATGCAGCAGCTTCCTAACCCCAGCTCTGTTTCACCAGTTGGATGGAGATCCCCCACTGCAGGGTATGGAGCAGAGGTGTGTCCTCCTTGGACGCTGAGAAACGCTCTGCTCACATCTCTTGTTTGGCATCCAATATTTTTTGCCTGCTTTGATAGCCCTGTAATTTTTTGTTTCCCCTCCCAGCATGGAGGTGGATGAATCATCTTCTTGGCTTAGGACACAGCAGAGATCCTGCCAGAATCATCAATCCCTCCAAATGTAGGAACAGGACAGCTTTTCCCACACTGATGTCCCTAGATAGAGCTCATACCTGTGTAATAGTCAACGCTCTTCCCTTCAAAAGGGGGAAATACCTATCAAAAGATTGGGAAATCCATACAATCTGATCAAAGACTCACTTCAAGGGCTGACAGCTTCTTCTGAAAACTGTCTATATTCTGCACTGAACTGTTTTATTTCAGCATCAAAATTGCTATTTCTGATTTCTTCTCTTTCAATAAATGAAAACACAGAGTAAAATCCAGGCTGACAGCCCAGGCTTGTAACAATTCAGGGTTTTTCTTGGCATTTTCAAGGGTGCCTATTGCCAGATTCCAAGATGCTGGCAGGATAAATCTGTAAGTCATGGAAATTATGAGTTTCATGACACACACATTTTATTCCAAAACCTTGCTGATAAAATTAAACACAGGAAAGAGCCAGAACTTGCATCCAGCTCTTTAATTACCATCTGTGGAGCCTGGCAGCTGAAACAAAATCACACTTCTGCATGGAAAATGGAAAAAAATAATGCTATTACAGTGAGGAAAGAGATGAGACTTTATGAAGAGCTGAAATGGAGATACACAAGCATCCCAATGCTATCGGGATCCATCCCACTGGGGCTCCACATCTCCCACTCATGTCAGAGAGTGCACAGAGCCAAGCAGCACCTCAATAAAGCTCATCCCATCACAACAGAAGGAGCAAAACCACTTTGATTTTAATTCTTATGAGCTTTTTGAGACAGAATCTCTATTTTAGGCATCTTGATAGCACTCAGCAAAAAATTCTTGCTCAGGATGGGAAGAAGAGCAACAGACTCACTCTCCTTTGCAGGCCCAGTTCAGTGGCACATCCAGGGTGCAGTGGAACCATCGCTTCAATATCTTCAAAGCTTCTGGAAAATTACTGAAGGCAATGTGAGGGGAAATCCTGCTGGGAACCACATCCTGACAGATAAAGGATGATTTAGCACCAAACTGAAACACAGCAGGTTGCTGCAGGGCACTGCTACCAGGACTTGCTGAGGGTAATTTTCACATGACAGCTGTGAAATGCAAACTAACATTCTATATGCATTAGAGAGGACTGTTTCACAAGGCTGAAAATAGTTATGAGCCAAGTCACAGGACAGAGAGAACACAGACAGAAAACAGCTTCTGATTATTATAAGCATTTTAACACCAATTTATGAGAAAGCAGTGAAAATTCTACAATCCTGCTATTAAATATCCAGGTTACACTGGTTAAAACATGTGGCCAGCCTAGAAGAGAAGTGAAAGGTACAGTAAAACAAGCCAACAAATGGAGAAAATCCCAGCAATCACCATTAGAGATCAGAAATGGTGAGACAGGTGGCCTGAGGAAAAGAGCCTGGTCATCAGGACAAAGAGGAAGCAATTTGGCATCCTTCAGGAATGCAAAGGGCTTTACACCGAGGCACAGATAAGCCATTTGTGAAAATAAAGTTTTCAGTGATCCTGGAGACAAAGCAGATGAGGTCTCTAAGTATTTTGGAGCTGCACTTGGGAAAAAGATAGCTGATACTATCTGATGGTGAAATAGTCTCCATTTCAACTGGAGATGCATTTAACCAGTAACAAAAAAAAAAAATCAAAATACTTTAAAATTATGAGGTCCAAATAATGTGCACCTAAGAATTTTAAAGGGGCTGGCCAAGAAATCAGCTGGTTTATTAATTTTGTTTTCTCACAGGTCTTGAAATATTGCCTAGATCCCACAGGGTCTGCAGGTAATGTTGTGCTGCTATTTCAATACCTCATAGCTACAGACTCTTCAGTCTAATTTTGAGCTTCAAAAAGATAATGTTATAGAATCATAGAATTGTGTCGGTTGGAAGAGATCAAGTCCAACTGTTAACCCAGCACTGTCAGGGCACCACTAAACCATGTCCCTCAGCACCACATCTCCATGGCTTTTAAATTCCACCACTGCCCTGGGCAGCCTGGGCCAGCCCTTAATAAACCTCAAGGGGAAGAAATTGTTCCTCAGGCCCAACTTAAACCTCCCCTGGTGGAACTTGATGCCATTTCCTCTTGTCCTGTCGCTTGCTCCTTGGGAGAAGGAACCAACCCCACCTGGCTCCAACCTCCTGTCAGGGAGTTGTTGAGAGCCAGAAGGTCTCCCCTGAGCCTCCTTTTCTGCAGGCTGAACAAGCCCAGGTCCCTCACCAGACTTGTGCTCTAGACCCCTCACCAGCTTAGTTGCCCTTCTCTGGACATGCTCCAGCCCCTCAATGTGAGTGGCCCAAAACTGAACCCAGGATTTGAGGTCTGGTCTCCCCAATGCCAAGCCCAGGGGGACAATCCCTGCCCTAGTCCTGCTGGCCACACCAGTGCTGACACAAACCAGAATGCTGCTTGTCTTCTTGATTCAACTCTGTTCTTGGCTGCTGTGGGGAACAGTGGTGATGAGAGGAGCTGCCTTTGCTGCAGCCTTAGACACCTGACCAGCTCTTTCCCTGAACTATGGTTAAGAGCTGCTTTCTGCCTTCTTACTACTCTTCCATTTTTCTGTTGTTTACAGTTGAAGAACTGATCGAATGAAAGAGATCATCTCCGGGAAAAGTGTAAGTGAGGAATTCAATCTTGTATTTCAAACAGCAGCTTCGCCTCTGACACTTGAATAAAACATTTCTAACACCACGCTCTGCCTTGCTGCTGCATATTGGGATTTATTTGCCCACCTCTTGCTTACCAGTTAGGGCCATTTGGCAGAAGCAAAACACCCGTGGGACCTTCTAACCTTAGTAATGAAAGTTATTTATATAAAGGTTTAATATTTTATAAAGATTACTGGCAGCAAAAAGGCCCTACGTGCATTCAAGAGCATGCCTAACATATTCATCTGGAAAGCACAAAGTTGGTTTCTGAGAGCTGTCCCCATGTGCAAGTAAACACCAGCAACGTGCTGCTGCTGAAAGGCCTGCTCTTCAGCAGCCACGTCCAGGCCTCCCTGTTTTGACTCAAAAAGGGTAAACACAGTGAGAAAGAGTTACCAAGTCTGAAAAAAACCAATAAGGAAAAAAAAATTTACTTATTTATGGAAGCGTGGCATTGTTCATCATTTCCCACCTTGTTTTTCCCAAAGCAGTGAAATCTCTGAAATGGCAAAACACGTGTGTCAGAGAGGCAAGTGGGTGAAGGGCTGATCTCACCTTTTGCTTAGTGGGTGGTTTTCAGGATGATGGATTGGTGACTTAATTACCCAAGTCACAGAGCCCAGGCAGTAGGATCAGCATCAGGGTTGCAACCCGTCCACCTATTGTCAAGTTCCTTGACACACCCTGGTGTTTGTATGAGTAAAGTGCACTTTGCTGCTAAGTTTCTCAAATGGCTTTCCAATTAGTCTTGCCTGCACACTTCACTGTCTGGCCTGCATGCTTCAAAGTCTTGTCTGCAGGCTTCAAAGCTGCCGAATCCTCATTGCTGACACCCCACGTGTTTGTTTACAGATGGACATTGGTGCCAGGCAGCTCAGACACAGTTTTTGACAGTTCTAGAAACACCACGGAGACAATGAGAGTTCGTCTCAAAGGGGATGCAGTCTGTACCCTCTTCCTGCTGGTAGTGCTTTGCTCTTTACTCTACTCCCAACTGGAATATTTGGTCCCGGTAGGAAACAAGGAGCCAATGCAGAAGAAGCCTTCAGTAAAACCAAAAGTATTCTCTGACCCCAGAGCACCTTGGAGACCGATGCCAGCAGAGGCAACCATTCCCAGACCCCAAATAACTCCCGCCGTTAGACGAACAGAGGTGGCCAAGAACAGGGTCCAAACTACAACTCCACTCCCATCAACTGATTCTGCCTTTGACTTCAAGCGCTATCTTCTAAACAAGGATAACAGGAACTTCAATCTCCTCATTAACCAGCCCAAGAAATGCAGGAAAACACCTGGAGGTCCCTTTCTGCTCATTGCTATCAAATCGATAATTGAAGACTTTGACAGACGTGAGATTGTCCGGAAAACTTGGGGCAGGGAGGGTTTGGTGAACGGGGAACAGATCCAGCGAGTGTTCCTCCTGGGAACACCAAAGAATAGGACAGTGCTGGCAACATGGGAGACCCTGATCCACCAGGAGAGTCAGGCATACCGAGACATTTTACTCTGGGACTTCATGGATACTTTCTTCAATCTGACCCTGAAGGAGATCCACTTCCTGAACTGGGCTGCTGAATTCTGCCACAACGTGAAATTTATTTTCAAAGGTGACGCCGATGTTTTTGTCAATGTCGAGAACATTGTTGACTTCCTTGAGAGACATGACCCCACTGAAGACCTGTTTGTTGGAGACATCATCTACAACGCCCGCCCTATCCGTGTCCGAAAGAGCAAATACTATATCCCAGAGACCATGTATGGGCTGAGCATTTATCCAGCCTATGCAGGAGGAGGTGGGTTTTTGCTGTCCAGCCGCACCATGAGGAAGCTCTCCAGGGCTTGCAGAGAGGTGGAACTCTTCCCCATCGACGATGTCTTTTTGGGCATGTGCTTACAGAGAATCAACCTCAAACCCATTTTGCACGAGGGATTCAAGACCTTTGGCATCGTCAAGCCTTCTGCTGCCCCACACTTACAGACATTTGACCCCTGTTTTTACAAAGATCTCATGGTAGTTCATAGCCTGAAAGTTGCTGAGATCTGGCTGATGTGGAACCTGCTCCACAGCCCACGTCTTTCCTGTACTCAGAAGAAGCAAGTGAAGAAGCCTTTCCAATGGAAAAAGAAAGCTCAAATAACACAGGCATCACCCCTCAGATAATGCAGGCAGAGCACAGAAGAAACACCTGGCAAACCAACTGAGAAAAGGAACCAGGAACCATTGCAAACAAAGGAACCATCTTAAGATGTGCTAAAATATTCCACTTCTAATTTACAACATTAAGGGAAGATGACAAGCTATTGCAGGAATTTGTCAACATTCCACATTTGCACACACATAACATAGTGGTCCTTCTCTATTTACGAGTCCAAATAATCGTAATAGTATCTTTAATTTATTATTATTTATTAGAACTATCACAGTGCTTAGTGGGCCAATGTGTACAAACACATTGCAAAATGCAATCCTTGGAGATTTTTCAGCATCATTAGGAACGTGGGGTGTGAAAGAAGATAGAGGGTAAGAGATGATGCCAAGGAGCCCAAAGATCGTTGTCAACTTGTTACCTTCACTTGGACTCACTGAGAAATGACCAAACTGCACAGTAACTACAGTAAAGGAAATCAAGTCACCTTAACATATGCTCAAATCAAATCACCACTGCCTGGTTGGATTTCTTTAGGCCTCATAAGAGGAGAAGAAAAGAACAACTAACAGCTATGGAAAGGGGGCAGATACAATGGACAAGAAAACAAACCAGAGGCTGGGGTTGACGTGGTTGGATGAGCAGCAGAGAGGTAAGGAGACAGCTAAAAAGAAGCAGGCTTCTGAAGAGCCTTTAAAGAAATGATGAGAGCTTTGAGTTGATCCCTCTTGAGTCTTGATTTTTCATTATTCGTAGCAACACCTCAGTTCAAATATCTGCTCCACTGACATACTTGGGACTCAGGGGACCAGTTTTTGGCACTTCACAAGCTCAGACTCTCCACATTATGCTGACTGACACTCAACAAGTCATCCAACAGCATCTGATCTCTCTCACCATCTAATCTAGATCTTCAGAAGGTTTACATCTGGAAAGATCATTTGGCCTTTGCTTGTGAGGGTAAAGCCACACGGAGCTGCTGCTTCAAACCAAAGGAAAAGTTGTCAACGGGCTGGATTGGTTTCTATAGACCTCAGTGCTCTTGCTGGACATACAGTCAACTGCAAAGAACAGCTAAGACTTCAAATTGCTATGGGTGTCGCATGAAAATGCTCTTCAGACAAAAGGGCTTCAGGATAAAAGCCTTTCTAAATTTATTGCAAAACACAAAGCAATCTTTCTGTTGGACTTTCAAAATTTCAGTCAGTCTATAACTTCGTATTTTAAGCATCAGACAAGAACACTGGATTGCTTAGCTTTCCAGTCAGTGCTATAAAGCATTGTTTTCCCCAGCAGCAGACTACCTTTAAAGATAACCTTATTCTTAGACATCAAAAAGGAAATAAATTCCTCTAAATCAGAGTTAAAAAGCTATGAAACTCATAGGGAAAAGAGCCCGATTTCACCTTGGCTGTGTTTGGTAATTGTTTTGCAATTTTTCACCCCTCAACAAAACTCCCATCAGAGGACACCCAATGCCATCCCTCCTCAGGAGGATACACACAAAGGAAACTACAATCAGCCAAAAGTGTCCAGGAAGTTGCTTTCCCTTGAACAGAGCCTGCAGCACAGCTGTGTTTCTTATCTGGATGCAACCTTCCTCCCACCCAACAGTCGTCCGGGCTCAGCACTTGTGTTAACTGTGCACAACATGGAGGAAAGCAAGCTGGCAATATCTAGTGGTAGACCATTAACAACAGTCTGGAATCATATCCTCATCGTAGGAGTTTAAGCCTTACAATGACGTATTTCCAAGGGAAGGTCAGCTACAAGGAAATCCAGAGACCATCTGTTGATTTGGGATATTTTCAGGATGCAATCCTGAAATACAAGATGCTCGTGAGCTTTACAAGGAGTTCTGTACAGTGTGGAAAAAAAAGCCAGAGCCTTGTGGTGGGAGAAGGGCAGTCAGGCCCCTGTCTGCTGATACTTACGTATTTATGAGCTTGTACAGAAATGTATTACCCATGATTAGATTACAGTTTGGGAAAATATTTATATCACCATTAAAGGCAGCATGCAGACATGTCTGTAGTTGTCAGTCTGTCACGCGCCTCTGCGCACACATTGTCAGACTAACCCACAGGTATTTTTCACGAAGGCAGCGACAGGGAAAAAAATACATGATTCATTATTTTTGATAACTTGGTAAATCTTTCCTTATGCTGGACTTAATTTAATGGTAATGACAGAAAAATTAACGAGGCTTACCTTACAGTTTCCTACAGGCAGCTAGTCAGGTTCAGCAGTCCTTACTAAGATCTTCCTTCTAAGCTTGGAGATGCACAGAGATTGGCTCCTCCCTCTGTAACGTCTTCAGCTCTGCAATCTACCCACAACACAACATTAAGGAGTGCATTTTGTCCTAGATCAAAGCTGTTGTTCAACACCCACCTGGGCCAGCACATACCCCGATTGCTGGCAGAAACAGACCTAGAGCAAACTGTTTACTCTGTTGTCTCAGTCCATGGAATAGCTCGTTTCTTTTATCCGATGAATACTAAGTCTACTATCTATTCATGAAAGATAGATCTGCTTTTGTTCTCCAGCTTCTGCTGCATGGCCTGTTTGACCTGGTTTTAAAAGTTTCCATTTGCTTCTGCTGCTAAGCTGGAAGTTCACAGGCCCCATATGTGAGTGTAACAAGCTGGGGAAATGCCAGAAGGCAGTGCTGCACCCCCTGACGTTCATTAAATCCTACTGACTGCTACAGCAGGTAAAAAGTCTTTGACTTCACCCAAGCTAGGGACTGTTTTCCTAAAAGACGGGGTTTTCTTTTCAGAAAATCCTGTACCCCTCAGTGTGTATGAGAACTGGCAGGAAGGACCCTCTCCCAACCTTTTTGATGCATCTCAGCAAACTTCTGGTTCAGAAGGACATACTGAGCAGCTTTTAGGAACTGGTTAATTCGATGCACCAGCCAGGGTTTTGCTACAAAGCCTTGCTTGCCATCTCTTTTTCATGTCTAACCCATGGTGAGAAAAGAAAACATAAAAACATTCTAAGTTCCAGCAGTCACAAGGAAAGCAAGCAGACTTCCTCGAGACAGACAAAACCAGCTGAAGCTAATAGAGGACAGTAGGCTTTATTGAATCCCAGGGATCTGCACACAGTCAGATTTTGTTCCTACTGTGCATCAGCAGCCAGATGTGGTCACTGTAATGAGCAGAGCTGGCTTGAACCTCACATTCAGCACCTCCAAATGTATCTCTGAACACATAAACTGGCAGTGAATGCCAAGATTCACCATCCATTCAGGCCACTACTGACTTACACATCATAAAAAAGAAAGCCAGAGATAGCTCTGAAGCAACTGTTAAAATATTGTGCTTCCTGTCTGCAGCTTAATTATTCATCTTCTTACAGCAGGCTCTCAGAAGCAAACACCAACTGTAAAATGAAACTGCTCAGAGAAGCCTCACTAAATATTAGTGAGAACATTCACCAGAGGGTGCTGAAAGACCATCATATGACGGGGGAAAAAAGGAGTCTCCCCCACAGTCCAATCTGAAGAACTGCTGAGCCCCCGAGTTGTACCTTCCATCCAAACTGCAGGTCTCAGCAGTCCTGAAAATTGGCCAAATGCTTTTTCTCAGCAATGCTATAAACTCCACTGACATCTGTCAAAAAACAGTAAGACTTTAAAATCAAACTTAACCGAAGAAAACCACACTGAGGAATGAGAGGGGAAAGGAAAGCCCAAAGGACAAGTGCATCTGAATCCCTCCAAGAGCAGCCAACAGCTCCCCCACCAGACCTGACCAGCCCAATGCTCATCCAAACCCAGCTCACTAGTCTTGTCTCTCCCTCCCTTTCCCATCAGCCATTGACAAACCCAGACCTGAGACCAGGAAGAAAACATAAAATCACACAGGTCCTCAGTAACTGCCTTGTCCTGGCGGAGCTGAATGAGCTGGGTGGGAACGAAGCTGTGCTATTAAACCGGACACTCACTGCAGCCATACAAGCAGAAGGGAGATAATCTTAGTGGCCTCCCTACTTGTGGGTGCAACGGAGCTACCCAGAGAGCAACGGGCAAACTCGTGATTTCAGGGGGTTGGTTTTCTAAGAAAAACCAGCAGAGGTGAAAAGGGAAAACAATGACAGGCTGTTTTGATTATTAGTTGATTAGACTGCATAGTGCATAATCACACAGGGTTGGGGTTTGGGGATTGGCGTTTAAAGTAAATGTCTCTCTGAAGGATATTAATCCTGGAATGAAATTTATGCACTAAGTGGAAGATGTAGTGTAGGTGTGAAACATTAAGGCACTTAACAACCAGCTTCCAAAATTGCAATATGCAGTACTTGAAAATGACCAAGCTAGTAACATTTAAAAGGGGAATTAATTAGGGTCTAAAAAAAAAAAAACCCACAAAAACCAACACAACCTACACAACAACAAAAAAAAAGCTTATGTTAAATCAGTAGAGTCTATTCCAGAACAAAAATCACAGTATCAGAGTAACAGTATCTTACACCTCTGCAAACCCCAGCTTACTTTTCCCACTGTTCCAGGCAGTCAGTACTCCCAGATCACAAAAAGGAATGATTTTGTCTGCTGGAAAAACACACATCCCCACAAAAACCAAACTCGCTCCTCGGGTATAAAGTTTAGCAGATAAACATTTGAACATTGACTTTATTAGCTGCAGATAAAATGAATATAAATAGGGACTATGGTATTCAAGTTCTACCTGAACACTCTAAGTGACAGATAACAGCCCCTGCAAAACCAAATCCCTTCATAGGTGCAGTTCTGGTTATACCTGGCCTTAAATAAAGCCCCCTACTTTAACTCCTTGTCCTGTTTTAATGCTCAAGAGTTACACCCTCAGGAAGCTTCATTCTGAATTTCCCTTTATTTTGCTTCATCCTTACCTCAGCTCTGAAACATCCCAGGCCCTGCCTTAAATGAAAAGGACCAACCAGAACTAATTTGTATTTTAGCTCTCCAAACACATGCAGTGCTGTATTTATTTGGCTACATGTGCTGCATCAGGTTACTTCTGACAGGGTCAGGGAGGGGAGTGCTTAGTGGTGGTGTGATCAAGATCCAGGAGGTACAATCAAAAAAAAAAAAAAAAAAAAAAAAAAAATTATGGTTATGGGGCAAAAGTTGACATGGAACAATTGTATCTGCAGAGCTAGCATAGAACAATACTTCTTGCATCATGACACCAGACATTCTCAACTCAAAGACCTGTAAAATACAACCAGCCCATGTGAAATCTGCCATATCGGACACCTTGGGCCTTATCCAAATACTCTGAAGCCAGCAACAGCAACAGCTTAGAGAGAATGTTTCCTAACATAACAGCCACACAACTTCACACACAGAGATTTTACTCTCGTACAGATTTGGAGCCATCAAACACAACACCTAACAGAAGTTCAGCTTTGCAGAGTAGCTAAGTGACTAACAGGCTCCAACAACGTGTAGAAAGTCAATGTGAAGTGGGCAGCAACACCCTTTGGAGAATGCCAGCTGGAGTCAAACCTCCAGCCAGCCCCTGCTGACGATGATTCACCATCTTGCTGCAGTGCTGAGCTGTGGGTAAAGATTTGGTTTAAACAGGTTCAATGGGAATTCTGGAATGTCATGAGTACATGAATCAGTTCTCACAAACCACCCCATTACATTTTTGGAAAAACAAAACAAAACAAAAAAATCTGTTTAGAATGAGAAGTGTGATGGTTCCTGGCAACACAAAGTGGGGTTTTCTCATCAGGAACTGCATTTTGGGGAAGAGAGGGTTCTAGTATTACACAGCAACACTCATCTATATAGTAGTGCCTGGAATACTCAGAGGAGCCCAGGGACTGCTTGCAGGCCTAAAGAGGACGGGAAGAAACATCAGCTTCACTGCCAGAAAAAAGGGCACAACCCTCAGTTTCATTAAGTATCTCAACAAGCAGAACACTGTGGAAAAACCTGCAATATTCAAATTAAGCACACACAAACTGGTTGTTTCTGTATAAAGGAAAAAGGCACACATCAAAATAGGTTCATATGCACAAGGTGTTTTATTAAAAAAGGCAGTTGTACTTCGTGTTGCATCAAACAGTTTTCTCATATAAAAGCAAAATGGTGGTCGAGCACATGTCACCAACACAAGATCTATACCGAACCCTACGTGCTCTAACAAGGGCAGCCGCAGAGATGGGATCTGATCCAGTCCAAAGCTCTGGGGTCCTGTGGGAGGGGAAGGGGATGCACCCTGCCCAGCTGGCCTGGCAGGGCTCGAGCCATCACCCCATTGCACTGTAAGCACCCCTCTGCAAGGAACAGCTTGTGCTTCAGTGAACAGCCTTGTCCCAGCCCCTCTTCCTGCCACACTGATAACCTCACTTTCTCCCCAGATTTCCTCTCTTCCTTATACCTTCCTTTCTTTGTTCTGATAATTCAAAACAACTGTAAGTCAAACCCCCCCCCCCCCCCCAAGTCCTAAACTTTTCATGCCAGTAAGTCCTCAAGGCTCCACATCAGCTCCCCTAACATATCAGCAGAGGAAGAGCTTGCTTGGCTTAGTGCAACAGCAAACAAATCAAAACACCTCAGAGAAGTGAGCTGTGAACAGCTGCAATCACAAAGGACCAGCAAGGAAACCCAAAAGAGCTGCTCTGCATTATCTCCCCGTTCCCTTCTTCAGCTCTGCCTCTCCCAAAAGTCAAAGGCTTTGCACTCGGTCTGCCAGCAGCAGCCAAGATGCAAAGCTGCCTTTCATTTTTGTTTCTAACAGAGGAACTCTTCAAGATGAAGGGACTGACTTAGGGAAGTAGCTGGGCTGTTAAGAGAGCACATTTCATTATCTCCACTGTTACAGTCGCTCTGACTCATCAGAGCACTACAAGGAAAGATGGGGGTCACTGAAGTTGTTAAATACCTTTGGTTAGCTGCTGACATCCTGTCCTAAATCTCAGGGCACATCCTAGAGCAGCCGTCCTGACCTCACTTCTGAAGAATGTCAACTGAATATGCTTGAGAGCAGGATATTGGGAGCATCTGTGTAGCCGTTACTCAAACTGTCCCATCAAGAATTTCTCTCCTCCTGCAGCTAATCTGGAGCCTTTATTAGAAAAGGATTAGAATTAATTGAAATGATTAGCAGGCTTGCTGTCATATTTTAGTAACAAGCATAAGCATGCACACCATCACCATTCAGAGCTCCTAAAATTCTCCACAAGCACACCAAGCCAAGCACAGGGCAAGGTCATTTCATACACCAAAAGTGAAGGGAGAGCCGAGTGCTCCACCCTGCACTACACAGCCAGGGCAGGGGAAATGCCAACGGGAGCAGCAGCCCCACTCTTTATGCCCTGCGTTCACCTCTAAGGGTGGGCAGACTTCCAAAGAGCTTCTGCTGAAGGTCCTTAGGGAACAAGGAAGCAGCACGAGTGCTCACAGTTGTGCCTTCACCGCAGACATTTCTTCCATTCTGATGCGTGACAGTCAAACTCCTCAAAGCTCGATCGATTTTAATGATGCCCAAAGGCTGACAGGAGCCTAATGGTCACATTTTTGAATGCAGTACAGAAGCCATGGCGTTATTAACCAAGACTTTGCTTCTTCACTTCAAGGCAAAAATTTATAACATGCTTTCATGTATCTGCTAGGAAACAGGCTGCAAGTTATCTTAGCTTTTACACTGCTCCTTTAGAGAACATACTGTATTGGCTGTAAAAGAGGAACACTAGTAAGGTACTTCAAATATAATATTTGGAAGACAGTAAAATAAAAAGGACTAATTGATAACAAAAAAAAAAAGCAAAACCATCTGTAATTTTATTACAAAAACACCCAGCAACTGTATTTAACACAAAAACAGTAACTGAGAGTCTCATTTTATTTTTCTTTCAGTGTACATGCTCATTATTATTCCATTTAATTTACAGAAGGGCTATGTAAAATGAAATTAAAATTAGAGAGGAAACAAAAGGAAGGTTGAGGCATAGAATTTTCTTAGCAAGCAATGATCACAGGAGACAGCACAGATTGAACAGGGATTCAACAGGAGTGACACCTGGGGATAAAGGTAAACAGTAACTTTTTCCTTATCCATTAGATTCTCCACGGGGCTTTTGTTTGTTTGTTTTAGCAAAACAGTTTAAGAGTATCACAGTATACAGGAAGACTAAATGGCAAAGAACGTCTCACGCACACACACACGCACCACATTTATCCCTGCTACTGGTCCAGGATCCAAAACTTCGGTGAACATTCGATTTCCTGTCTCTCACTCATTGATAAACTATACAGGATTACACTGTACATGGAGTTAAAATTACAAAAATGTTGTATTTACAAAATCTGTACACACATAGTAAAACTCACAAAATTGTCATCTATGTATCACAAGTTGCTACACCAAAATATTAAAAATGGGATAAAATTATACATTTCTCTTGTCCATTTTTAAAAAGGGTTCAATATTTCAAAGACAGACCACCTATTTCCCCCAAATAAGACCGGTAAGAGAACTAGAAACCTAAAGTATCCTCCTGGGATAAAACATCGCGAGCAGCATCTCCCAACTAGAAAGAAGCCTGTATCCTGTGGGCTGGGGTGGGGTGTGCAGGTAGCATGTATGTACAGAAATGGTGAAACTACACTAAGGATGTCTTTGGCTAAACCTTTGGCATAAATTAAAGTCATACATCAAAAAGTTACAGAAAAGGTTTACGTGGTGATGGCAGAGCTCGGGAATTTCTTTCTGAGATACCATTATATACAGCTTTTCTTTCTCTAAGGAAACAGAGTAGGAATAAAAGGATTTTGGAATAGAGGCAAACGAGGCAACACTATTTTGTCATTACATTTTTCTGTAGTATGAAAAATTGTATCAAATCTTTCCACTATAACAGAATTCAATCGTAGAAATGACCTCTTTCAGATGCTTTTTTTTTTTTCTTTTCTTTTTTTTTTAAACTGCATATGAAAAAAAAATTAGTAAACCAGCCATGGCAGAAAAAAAATTGTTTCAGCATATCAAGTACATATTAGTGCAGGAAGGTGGATAAATTTGATCCACTGTATAAATAAGCTTTATGCGCAGCGTACATTAAATAACCATCACACCCCACTCACACCCAGTACACAGATGCTCCTCAGTGAAGATAAACATTTATCAAGTAATTAAAGTGTATGTAGTGCAAATGTTACAACCAAGTATTATGCACATGCTACTTGCTTGGTTTAAAGTTACACAAAGATGTGGTGCCTGAAATCATGGACATATATACATCCTTGTCACACTTGGTACAATGTCCTAAGCCACAGATATACCGAGGTGTTTGTATCTATATATATACACACACACGTTTTCTTAAAATGTGACCACCACATCAATACAGTAACACAAACAGACTAAAATCAATACCTGCTTCCAGATGCTCCAAGGCTCAGAAAGTTTGTGCTTCTAACTCTTGCAGTCATTACGTGCCCCTCTTCCATTTCCCCCTTCTGCCAGCTGAGAAAGGGGGGGAACAGTCTCTTCAGGTCTGTGCTGCATAGGATGAGGGCAACAGAGAGGAATAAATGACGGCACAGGCACCTAAGCTGCTTTCCTCCATCAACAGTTCCATGCCCCATGATGAAGGGTTGAGAGAATTTCCCCTCCACACCGCTCCTGGGTGGAAAGGCTTATTGAAAAAATAAAATAAAATCATAACGTGCTTTCCATATTATAAGTGGCAGCAAATCAAGGCACGCTGTACTAATTCTGTAGCATTGAGATTAGCTGACTTTGCAGGGGATGCTCACTGGGGAAGGTCCGATGTTCTCAACTGGCTGCTGGGCCGTGTTGGGCCGTACAGAGTAACAGAAGCTATGTGATTATTCTGCATCACCTGCAAAAGGACAGCAAGAAAAAAAGGATATTAAAAGGACTGTACACCAAACAGGAACACAGAAGAGTGAAAATGGCAAACACAGAACTGATCTGTCTGAAAAAAAAGAAATGCCAGCAATGAAAGAAAGGAAGAAGCTCTTGGCTAGTTCCTAGAAACTGTCTCTAGATTTCCATGACATATCCAAACACCAGTGTGCTCCACCGCTACTCGGAGCCGAGTGCACGCGTCTGCTGCTCGTACAAGTTACAAGTGACAAACTTCAACTTCCAGCTTTAACATGCTAATGTACCACCTCAAAGAAGAGATTGCAAAGTAGCCCATTTCTGTCAATAAGCTCTAAAAATATAGCCACTCCCAAGTGCTGGCTATTCTTGAAATGGGAAATAAGAAGCCAGTTGTAATAATAGCAAACTCCTCAGCTTCCCTTGCTCAAACAAATATGGAAAAGTTTTTTGTCTAACCTCAAAGATCATTCGTTGCAGTCCAAAGCAAAAGGTTGACCCAAATGGATTAGTGTTGTTTGGAGATGATGACCTGAACAGAAAGAGGGGAAAAAAAACCCAAACTGATGTGTGAGGATCAGGAACATTTCAGGGAAGAATAACCACTCAGTATTATAAGGTTAATTACAGCATCTTTATCATGGCTTTCATCAAAAAGTAAATCTACATTATGCAATTATGCACCCCTGCTAGACTCCAAGGGAGCCAGAGGATTTCTCTGCTTAATGTCACAGAGCTGTTATTAATACTCAGGGACAAAGTAATCAAAAAGTTACTAAAATCCTCCACAGGAAAACTCTTTAGCTTAACTCAAACAGGAAGAACCCTGAAATTAAACAGATACGTAGGAAGAGAGAAGCACCGTGTAATTTATTACAAGTTATTATTGTGCAAGATCCTTTCCCACTCTTCAATCTCTTTTATGCTTCAGCCTCAACCACACATATTTGCTATATGCTGTCTATTAATCCACTGGTCTTACCATGTTAAAAAATATTGCCCTGTGAAATGCTGAAAGAATAATCCAAGTTTTCTTAAACAGTTTTTCACTATTAACTGTCACTTGTCCTTACGTTATTTCCAATATTTTTGGATCATAAGCATGACAATGGCAGACTCCTGCTGACTGCAATGGATTTTACATTACAGCCAAAAAAAACCACCCTAGAAAATATTTACCATTTGGGCTTTCTTGTAACTGATCTGTTTCTCAGATGGCACATCTCAGACATTTGAGATTTGCTCAGTAAAGCAAAGTCAGGTTGAGCTACCCTCTACAACACAGATGAAAAGTAGAAGAGCTCTATGTAATCACTATTTCTCTTCAGCTTTACTTTACGTGGCTTCTGCTTGAACAATCTCATTGGCATAAAACAGAAGTAAAGGGCACAAGGACTTCGAGGAGTTAAAAAAATCTAGTTCAAAATCCCATAAAAGCCTGATGAAAATACCTTGTTTGGTTTATCTGAAATTGCTGCAGTATTTTCACAGTACCCATGACTTACATTTGCCCCAAAATATATCATGGATTCATATCATAGAATAACTGCAAAAAGATGATGCCTATTTAACCCAACACCCAGCTCAACCCCTGCAGAAACACAGCAAAGGGAAGGACTACTCGATCTTCACTGTGCCTAAACAAATTGCAGAATAACCATTTATAAAAGCAAGACCTCTTTAGACAGACTGCTATCATCTCTACGACACACTGTGCTGTACAATGTCACATTGTTGAAAGGCATATGACTGTGTAATAAATAGTGTGGCTTTTTTTATACTAGAGAGGTTTCTTTATATGCATCTTAGCTCTTCTCTGGATTTTACAGTCCAAGAGATTTTGGAAGTGTTTTCATTCTGCAAGTCAGTCTATTTCCTCAGAAAGTCTTGTTAGTGTCCAAAAAGCCTGAAACTTGAACAGCAAAGCAGCCCAAAAGTAACTAATGCAATAACTCTTCATCTGCCTAAACTCATCCTCTGTTATCAGCTCAATCCCTGCCAAGCAAAATAGAGAGAGATCTTTACCTGTGAAGTACCACTGGCTTCTCTACAGGGTGCCCCAGAAGATCCTGAATACTGTCCCACTGTAAATATATCAAAGACTTTGTGTTAAAATGAGGCACAGGAAAAAAATACTTCTTTTTATCTAGGAAGATAATCATGTACATTTTTGTCTGCGACGTGCTCGTTTGCCAAGTAACATTGAGGCTGTATTTATTTACAGCAATATTCTGTGACTGAAGTCACACTCATTAATGGAGACTCATTTTGGTCTCAAAATAGCTTTGAATTAGAATTATTAATATATATAAAAAAACCAGCTATGGTTCTTATGGGTAAAGTGGAGCTGGAAAGTCTCGTAGCATTTCAGGGACACCTCAGAGGACAAAGCAGCTGGGGGAAACCTCAGCAAAAAATCCTCTTGTATACCTTTGCAGAGGGACAAAGAGCATCACTGCTCTTCTCCCAAGAGTCTTTCCTTGATTTAAGTAGCAAAAGAGGAGGAAAGCTACACTACTTGATTTGGAATGTCCAGCAGGTTTCTTCACTCTAAGCAGAATTAATAAGAAGCTGCAGTTTCACCTGCAAGACTGAAATAAGTCAAAGCTCTGAAGGCTGTAAGTAATTCAAATCAAAAAGCAAAGAACTGCAGCTTCCAGGTTGATGACTCCTTTTTTTAAAATTTTTTTTTCTTCACCACAGAAAGCCTTCATTTGGCATCCCAGGTACCAAGAGAGCAGCACTGACCCTGACTGAGCATTAACTGAGGAGACACTGCTGAACAGTGAGAATTTTTTAACTTGATGTAGCTCTCAAACACACAGCAGCAACAGTCCTGTTGGGAACTTTGTTTAGGTGGTAAAGGCCATACAGGCTTCAGGGAGTCTGCTGTCAGCAGGAGGTGTCACTGGCAGGGACACCTTCATAAAGCCTGCTGCTGCCTGAGAAACATCCCCTTCCTGACCCCCTTCAGATGGGAATGAAAGGGCACTGGGCCCCCTTGGTTAGATACTACATGTCTTCAAGAGTTACATTAAGTGGAAAAGTTCTGGGGAAATGTTGTTTAGAAATATCTCTTGTAGCTACTGTTCAGCCAGCCCTGCTATCACTTTCCCATATTTTCCTGTTCTGTTTCTACCTGCTGCTACCTAACAAGGCAACACATGCAGTAATTTAATTTACTTGGTGTGCTCTTCCAAATGCCTTCAACCCTTAACAAAACATCTAAACCACAAAACCTACATTAACTTTTGCCCTTCAATTTTATTTTAAAGCAACGTGATACAGATGCTACTATTTCTTCCAAGCATATTGCAAATTCTGCATAGATTATTTTGATGGTTTAAGAGGAAAACATTTGGTTCTGCAGAGACTCACCTTGCTGTATGTCGTACATGTTTCTGTCTGTGAATCAGCACTATCTAGGAAAGAAAAACAGAAAAGCCTTTAGGCTTGAACAGTATCCTCTTAAACCTTTATTCTGGAAGGCTGGTTCAGACAGCAGGAGACCTACAAGCATTAGATCAGCTCATATACAAATTTACCAGCAACCAGAATTGTCAACATTGATTAAATGTCACTTAAGGTGATTACACAAACCCATTTACAGACAGTTCCAAGTTCTGATGCTATCTGTGTTTCAGCTGTAAACTTACACAGAAGAACACCAGAGTAAAAGACTCCATCTCTCTGCACTCATTTAGCATGCCTAGCACAGCCACTCCTGGAGGTGACATGATGTGCCACTTGTCAAGCCCAAACACTCCACTGCACTGGGTAGGTAGGAAACTGGCTAAAACCCACAGCTCGAGACTCAGGAGCTGGCAGCATTTAGCATCAGCTAAAAATGTCTAAAAATGCCTACACGCTTGAACTGCTGTGGCAGCCCCAAAAGAATTGCACTTTACCCAGGGAAGTGCTTTTGGTCAAAACCACTGAGAATGAAGAAAGCATCCCTGGCCAAAACCTAGCCAGCATTCCCCAGATAATCAAAACACAAGCTCTCCCAGTATGCCTGTGAATTGATAGATTAAAGGAGTCTACCTGAGTCACTATGATCTCCAGTCAAAGAAGGTTCCCCATGCTTTGTTGGGATCCCCTACATGCACAGGGCTGGGCACATCTTGGTATCTTCAGACTCAGAACTACACTCTCTCTCTCTCTCTCTCTCTCTCTCTCTCTATATATATATATATTTTTTTTTCCCCCCCCAAGTAGAGATTTTCAAATGAACACAACAGACATACTTTGTCTGTAGCACAGAGCCAACATATTCTGGATGTTTGATCTTGCTCCCAGCTAAACCAGCTTATATTAAATATCATGAATAAGCTTTTCAAGGGTGAGCTTGGCATTAAGCAGTTTGGCAGTGGATTGGACAGAGCAGCTCAGACCAACACTGCCTCACAGCTTTTGAGGTTCCAGGTACAAGGTAATTGATTTTAGCAGGGTGGCAGCATTACCAAAAAATAGTGATGCTGCAGCTGAATATTTGTACAATGCAAGTAAACAAAGTAGTGTAAGTAAAATCAGAAAACTGTTAACCTGTCCTGAAGTATCTTTTTTACTTGATTAGAATCCTAATCCCCAAATTTCTCCTGTGTCTCAAGGACTTTCACTGTGAACATTCTCTGATAACGAAGGATGCATTAGAAAACTGGTCACACCTCCCCCCTGTGCATTTTGTGGTAAGTGCCCCCTGAAGCAGGACAACAGATGAACTACTCACCTCGCTTAATGACTAGTGGAATCTTGAATTCACAGCGGTGGTAACTAGAAAATGCAAATCGTAAAGCTATTAGAAAACAGAAAAGCCAAGATAAACTGCCCAGCACACGCTTAGGGCTCTTAAAAACCAGTTTAATGAAAAGCCACATGAGTAATAAAATGAAAATGAGAGTCTCAATGCTAAGAGATTAAGAAAAAAGTTCTCATTTCTATTTTCTACATCAAAAGAGGCAGCAGCCTGGGAATGTCCTAACATATTTTTCTAGAGGACAGAAAAGGTCCTTCAGCAGAAATTACTCTGCTGTTACACAGAGTGGATGAGGAAACATTCAGCTTAGAAACAGTACTATACATTTCTCTGTCATTAACTGCTTTAATTGGATATCCAATCACTTACTCTAACTCATATTCCTCCTCTAAAGAGTTTAGCTTTAAAAAGTACTGGAGATATGTTCAAAAGTATGAGATATTTCAATATTTTTTTTGATCACTAACTGCAATAATATCAGGAAAGATCCAGCAGCCTACCTACCAGTAGGTGGACACACTTGTCAATACTAAGTTTGCCTCTAGCAAGAGTTTGTACATTACAGCTGGACCAAGAACTACCTGACCTCAATTACTGCTTTAAGACATACTTGACAATATAAAGGCATTTACAAGTAACAAGAAAACAATAATAAGGAGTGCTAATAATGATGGCTGAAACCTCCCCAGGTTTCAGATACACCAAAGACATTGGAGAAAATACTGGAATTCTATAAAGCAAACAGAGAATTTCCTTTTTGGGTATTTTAAAATGCTGTTTAAAAGATCAGCTCTTTACACTCACATATTAAAGTTGTAATGACCAGGATAATTTGTATGCAGGACAAATTTCTTCACCTTGTGAGTGTTTGCATCAAAGAGAATATCCTGTTGAAGGAAAAAATAGACAGACATGAAGCAATTTAGACAGAGGAAAGTGGCTTTCCCCAAACTAACCCGAGATTACCCACAGTAGTACCCATATATAGCGAGATGTATCTATCCCACTGGAACTGAAAGGGACTATGAAAACTAGCATTTGAAAATAAGACTATTTGTAAATTCATATAAACACACATTTCCTCCAGCACTCCAACACAACTGCATTTTCATTTGCTAATGTTGGCAAGTTTTCTAAGGAGGTCTTGTTTTTCTTGCATATTATTTACAGGAATGCAGACTAAAGCAAAATAGATGTAAGGAGGAACATGAGGATTGAACTACATCCCACAGCTCAGCAAACTTCCACTGTACTGGTGTTATGGCACATACATCTCAGTTCTGTGGGACAGCAGCGTGGATTTCAGCAACTAGAACTACTGTATCTATGCAGCAGGCACAGGGAAAAAGCTTAGGAGAATGCAAAAGTGCAAAGAGCCCTCCATCCACTGGTGGAGATGATAAAACATTGCTGATGGAATTTGCAAATTCCAGAGAGAATTCAGTGGTGTTTTTCATATCCAGAGATTCCTAAGGCAGCAATCGAGGGGTTTGCAAGTCTCTCATCTCCCACAGCCTTTAGTCTTCTGCAAAGATTGCTGTGGAACTAAATCAAAACTTCACACGTATTTGTTTATGGCAGCTTCCCACTCACCACTCCAAGTGTGAAATAATTGAAGAAGTAGTCATTGCACTTCGATGGGACCTGCTTGTGAGGCGAGGGCGAGTGGATTTTCATCTGCAAGAACACATTTTTCAGATGTATTTAATAAACTCTCCCAGAAATTAATACCATTAACAACATCACTACATTCACACAAATTGCCATCATCTCCTTTGAAGCCCTTGTTCAAGCACATAAGATACTGTGCTTTGGGACAGCACCATCAGCTGCTTGCAGTGGCACAGTGACAGGTCAGCTTTTTTCTTCTTTTAGTTATCTGAAGTAAAGCATTTACTCACATGCTGCTGTGTAAAAACATCAAGAAAACATCAAAGTATACACTGAAGTTATTCTGCCTACCATGTAATTAAAAAATAGGCAGCACGCGCTTGTTAAGGCTCATTTGGATTCAAAAGTGCTCCCATGTTTATCAATTTTTAAGCCAGTTCAAATTACGCAAATTTATTATTTTTTAATGTAAACAGATTTGCATTGATTCAGCTTAAAAAAAGCCACCACCTTTTTAAAACACAATTATGCAACAGCTCGTCCTAGTCTACTGTATGGCAAGTGAAGTATTCGTTTGTGCAACATGGCAACTTAATGTCACCGGCCTTGCAAAACGCAGGCCTGGAGATTAAGCTGAGGCAGCACTGCATAAAGTCCGGAATGAATCCCCTCACCTTATCTTCGGACTTGTAGAAGACTTTGTGTGGAGACCCCAAGGTGCTCAGCACATCCTGGCACGAATCACCAAAGTACACACAACGCTCAAATACCCGCATCTTGGCATCGGCTAAAACACCCGGGCCACAACCTGAGGAATGGAAAACAACTTGGAATTGATCCTTCCTGCTCAGAGGATACATCAGCAAACCTACACCAAAAGCTTAGCATTCCTCTACTTATCACAAACCAAACAGCTGCTGTCTTTAAACAATAGTGCCAAACTAAATTTAACCATTTATTTTCAAGAGTTTAACCATTCAGTTGTGCCCTGTGATAGGACAAGAGGTAATGGTAGCAGCTGAAACACAGGATGTTCCACCTCAACATGAGGAAAAACTTCTTCACTGAGAGTGAGAGCGCACTGGAACAGGCTGCCCAGAGAGGTTGTGGAGTCTCCTTCTCTAGAGACTTTCAAGACCTGCCTGGATCTGTTCCTGTGTGGCCTGCCCTGGGTGACCCTGCTCTGCCAGGGGGGGTTAGACTTGATCTCCAGAGGTCCCTTCCAACCTCTACCATTCTATGTCTAAGTGATGCACGTGCTGTCACACAGATGTCTGTCTTAACCTCCAGCTTCAGCAATGCTGGCTTCACCTCCTGGCCTCTCACAGGAACTGGACTTGTTTAC
Organism: Megaceryle maxima; assembly: GCA_024605025.1. Classification (NCBI taxonomy): domain Eukaryota; kingdom Metazoa; phylum Chordata; class Aves; order Coraciiformes; family Cerylidae; genus Megaceryle; species Megaceryle maxima. The sequence goes on from JANHGN010016122.1 coordinate 37,997, forward strand.
CTGGCCTGTCTCAATTTCATCAGCTAGTTATTAGCGGTATCAGGAATTATTTCTATCCTTAAAAATTTAGCAGCTAGAGATGTATCTCCAGCTCAAAAAGGCCCATAAAGTGCAATTCCTCATCCATATTAACTGTATCAGAGGACACACATTGTTCACTCAAGAATTCCATCAAGAGTAAGGATGTTCCTACCCAAACAATGTGAAAACCAGATCTTACTGAACAGCTATTACATAGATAGATTGCTGACACGTTAGCAGACATTCAGAAATGGAAAGATCTTACAGACCTCTGGGACCTCATTTACTTTCGGGAATGCATCATCTTACTTTTCCGAGAATGCACATACACATATGCAGCAGTTCTTGCAAAATACAGGATGTGCTCTGGATACACACTGAGCTTTTCTCCCTATGCATTATTTATGCAGCTAGTTAGCCAGTAAAATAAATCAAAAAAATCCTATGGAGTCATCCTTGATTTTTTTTTTTTTTAAGCAAGAGTTAATTCAAAATAATAAGCCTGCAGGGAAACTTGTGCTAGAATGGGTGCATAATATGTTCTACAAAGAAATTTCTGCAAACTCTAGCAAGACAAGAAGAGCACTTGCCCAGATTGCATCTCTGCAAGTTTCAGTCTGCCCATCAGTGACATTTTACTAGTTATCTTATTCACTGACAACATTTCCTTTAAGCTGCATATATACATTTTTAACCAAACTTGACACTCTACCTTAGAAGTGTCCAATTTCTCAAAATCCTTTCTATTATCATGACATTATAGCTAATTCCTTCCCTAGTACACGAGGATATATGTGCCCTGTCCTAGGCAGCTCTCCATTATCTTCCTCTGTAAAGAGAGAAGCAAAGTAACTTGAAAACATCTGCTCCATTTTTATTCAGAATTTTTTACTCTTCACCTTAATTTTTCTACTTTAATCTTTTGTATATTGCAAATGTATTCCAATTGTTTTCTCAATATACATGCACCAAGGAATCAGAACGGGTCAAAATCTGAGCCTACCAAGGAAAATTATTTAAAAACAAAACAAAACAAAACAAAACAAAAAAAACCAAACCTCTGTATTTTTTCTTAAAAACTTTGTCAAGTCTCAAATTATGATTACTGAACAAGGCTCCTCTACAGTCTTTCCCTAATTTCTAAGCACCCCTTGACTGAAAGCACACACAAGAAGGTGCACATCAGCTTCTGTCACCTTCACTTCTGCCTCCTACAGCAGATAAAAACAGAACTGAACTTAAAAGTGCAGTCTAAGGCTGCAGCACTGATATAGTCTTGTGCTGGCATTTTTAAAAGCCTTCAAGAATTAATCACAAAAATATCAACATCATACAACTCACTGGAATCTCAGAAAACACACACGTACATAACGTTGCTCGATTTCTTCTGGGTTTGGGTATTTTTAGTGATGTACTTGCATTTGTTTTATGCTACACATACACTTAGAGACAAAGTCCCCTTCTGCAAACAGTCTCTAAGGACTTGAAACTACTGAGGACAGGGCTGCGGTCCCCCGTGATTTCTGCAGGGCCAGGGAAATGCAGCCACAGGCAGATTCACCTTCACGTGGTTTGAGGTTATTTTTTTTTTTTGCCTTTGTTTCCCATAGTTCAAAATAAGGCACACAGAACACTTTGAAACTGCCTGTGAAAGCATGGCAAATAACCCATCCTTAATTTATACAGGTTTACTCCTCTTTTCCTGAGGAAAGCAACCAGTTCAATGCTCTGAGCATCGCTAATACCTGCAGTGAGGAGGCGAAGCCGTAAACCTGAGGGTCCAGTTCCATCTCGCAGAACGTCAACGTTCTCAGCGTACACATTGCCAAGGAAACAGCTGAGAGGCATCAAGGGAGCCCTGCAACCAGTCACAGAAATATCTGCATAGGATTTGCTTAATCTTCAAATTTTCCATTAAGAAGTTGGTACCAGTTCAGTGCAACAGAGCATGTTAATTTTGACAAAGCTGCATTTAATTCAGACTGAAGATTAAAACTTCTATTAAACACGAGTATCTGAAAGTCTGAGGAAGAAGGAAGAGGGCTGAGGCAGCACCCACATGAAGAACCTTACTATTAATGAAACAGCAAGTTTCAAAGACTCTGGGAATTACACAAACTGTATCTATGCTTTGGGTAACTCCTGGGAGAGGTTGTCATCTCAGACTTCTCTCAGGAAAATGGAACTTGTACAGTTTTTAAAAGATAACTACTCCTTGAAGTGGGCATATCCCCCAAATGTGACCGAAGAGCCTCTTCGTGATGCTCACGGCTCTTGGGAAGGTGTTCTGAGCCCAGAACATGAAATCAGCTCAAACAATCATGCTGCTTTACTGGGAAAGTTCTCACTGTAATTCAATTACAATAATATATGAGAATAACAACAGCCCCAATCAAGATATTTTCAATGGAAGGCTGCTTTTTTATGTAGTAATTTGTATATGCTCTGTAAAATTCACTGCTCTGATGCAAATTCCTCCTCATGTGAATGACTTGAGCTTAAAGTCAGGCTTTGAGCTCTCTCTCACACAACCCAGAGCCCCAGGTGACAAGGAGTGTTTTTACTAAAGCCCATCCTGTCACAGATGGGCACAGACAACAAGATTTTTCTGAAGTGCACTTATTTCTAATGAGGAGACACTGTCTGCATAAACAAGGTTCCCTCCCTTCTGAGCAGTAATCCAAGGATGCATTTATCTTCTCCTGGCATTAAAAAAAAAAAAAAGTGTCCTTATAAAAGCTGAAAGGAAGAATTTACAAGAGTGCTTTCAATTTTTCCTCAAGTAAGGAACCCCAGGATGATATTTTTAGTAAGAGAAAGACGTAAGATGCTGTACAATAAATTAAGTGCTTTAAAGAAGCCAGAATACAATATTATAGAAAACATTAATGGAATAGTTATATTTTAATAGGGTTAGTATTAAGGCACGAGGATTAGTTTCCTCAGAATACCACAGGGTGGTGAGGCACTGGAGCAGGTTGCCCAGAGAGGTTGTAGATGCTCCAACCTTGGAAGTGTCCAAGGCCAGAAGGGGATTTGAGCAACCTGGTCTAGTAGGAGGTGTCCCTGCCCATTGCAGGGGCATTAGAAACTGGATGACCTTTAAGGTCCCTTCTAATCCAAACCATTCTGTGATTCTATTCTACAATTTCCTCCTTTAATTAATTAATTTCTCAGATCAATTGAATTAACCTACTACAGCTGAGTCAAGCTGATTTTATAGCAATATATAAAAACCCCAACATTTGACTATGAGACCTGAGGTCAGCACTCATGGAAATTTGAAAGAGCTCAGTATCTAAGGGCATTCTGCCCACTACCAAACTCATAAAAGACCCAAACTGAACTAAAAAAAAAAAGTGTATGATTCTATTTTGCAATCACAAAACTCTAAAGTGAGGAAGAAAAAACATATTCTAAATGATGAAACCAGCACGCCCAGCTGTACATACTTGGTATCCTGCAGACTGTTTCCATTGTAGATGTACATACGTTTCACAGTCGCACCGTGGGGAATTTGCAGAGAGGCTAGACCATGGGCAAAGTTAGGCTGTGGATATACAAAGTCATTCTTGTTACATGACACAGTAGAAGCTTCAGATCAAAGTTATAAGTGACATCAGAAATACAGAATATATTCTTTCTAATTCAGTAAGTCTGTAGCCAAAAACAAGGGGGGAAAAAACAATAACAAAGCCTCCTTCTAGATGGTGTTTCTTTACATTACACTGCTCCTGGACTCCCAAGCAGGGGAGAAACGTTCACTATGTTTATCCACCAAAAGGTGGCACTAGTCTGACAATTACCCACAGTGTGTACTGAGCATTCCAGTTTTTTTGATTTGATCCTTGGCAACTAACTATAAAAAAGTATTTGTACTGCTATGCTGGATTTAAGTGTTAAGAAATCAGCTCTCAAAGGCAGAACTTTTTTTCTCTCCTACTGCATTCATTTCAGCATTTTAACATTTTTGCTGGTTTGTAAAATGCCTTTATCTGATGAAGAAAGACTCATTCATTAGTTTTTTTTTCGTCTCTCCTTATCACCACATTCTTACACATATTGTTTTCATAGGATTTGGAGGGTTATCAGGTAGAAAGCATGCTAAAGAAGTCAGATTCATTCTTCTAGTGCAGTAAGAGCCTATTTCTTTCAACTCTGAAGATGACAGGGCCTGTTTCAAGACTGCCAACATACTTAGCTAGACAGAAAAGAAATTAACTTTGTCACAAACACTCAACAAACCCAAGGTGAACAATATGCAAACTATTATCCTGATCTGCTTTTAACAGGACATCACATGAAGGTAAACAAAGAGTTATTCTGAGAAAAAAAAAAAGAAATTTAAACTTAACCCAGAGCAATGACTTTCATTGCAGTATGTATTTAGAAGGGAATCTCCACTACTCAGCACATCTAGAGATGCCTTGATTTCAATTCCTCTTTCTGAATTTGCCCAGAACACAAACACCTCAAAACACTGCTTACTAAAGCAGTCAGATTTTAGATTGTTTTTAAACATACTTAGGCTTTAGCAACAGAGAAATCCTCTCCAGAGCCATGAAGTGTCTGGGCCGTATATGCCTCTTTTTTTAATGGAAACAGCGTGACTAAGTTTTCATGTTCTCCTCACCTGCAGTTTGGTACCAACTATAAAACAAAACAACAACTTTCAGCCTTTTTTCCTTTTTTTTTTTTTTTTTAAATACCTATTTATAATCCTGGGGAGAATTTTTGCCTTTCGCTCTGCTCAAGTAACATTTTACTAACCTTATTTGAACAACTAGGTGAAAGACTTGGAAAATGCAAAGTTATTTTCTCCATTGTTCTGGCAGCTGTGAAGAACCGTACCACACTATGTCCCTCTCAAAGCATATTAGCACCAAGAATTCTGTAACTATCCTGACTTTTCTTAGTTAACTGAGCCACATACTAAATTAAAGACTAAGATACAATGGCTAAAATTGATTCTAACAGGTTTATTTTAACATCTTTTAGTTTTATATAGTTTGGCAAGGAGCAGGGAGTTGGACTTAATAATCCTTATGGGCCCCTTCCAACTGAAGATATTCTGTGATTCTACAGTCTTTCCAAATCTTTGCTGTAACCACTGACTCCCTCAGCAGCTTGGCCATTTTATCCATAAACGTCCTGGCAACTCTTGCATGAAAAGCAACTCCTCATTGTTGGGCCATTCTTTCTGCTTGGCTTAGTAGGTTTCTGTTTACCTTCCACTATTTCTGAAACCCGACAGTCATTCCCTACTGCTAAATAACAACTTCCCTGGTTAGCCCCCATTCCCTCACATGTCAAAACACAACTAGTGAAGTACTACCCTGTGACATAAAACCAGGTCATTGTGTTGGTTGATTTCTCCCACTTTGCTTTGGCTCTTCACATGCTCCTTTGCATTTTAATATCATACAGCACTGGTAAGCCTAGATAATACAACTGAGAGCGTTTCCACCCTCACTTGATACAACTTCTACGTAGGTTTTTGTCAGGATAGGTGGAAATCACAGAAGATCTGACCTTGCTTCCACGGTGATTTCCAAAGATCCCAGGGAACGAAGCAATACCATTAATTATTCATTAAGTCACCAAACATGTGGTGAACATGCAAACAGGCATTACACATAAAGCTCATTCATTTGGCTTTCTAAAAGCACTCGTATTGAAGGACACTTAAGATGAAAATGTATTTTATGAACTCTACCCCAGTTTGGTTGCATAATCCTTTTGATGAGATTCAAAACTATCTGATAAAAGAACAGCCTTACAGTAGATTGCTTAATATTTATGTATCTGCATAGACAGAGCTCATATTTTTAGAGGACTCCTTTCAGCAACAGAATTGCTACTCTCAGTTCATGATGCAAGCAAAACCTCTAAGCATATGCTTTCGGCTGAAAGCAAGAAACTTTTTAACTTTGAAATGATTACATAGCACGTATAAGAGCACAACTGTGGACTTAAATTCCTTCCAAATTACTGGTTTCTTTTGCTTGAAGGCAAGACACGCTGTAGGTGGTATTTTGCAAGTACCAGAGAGGCAAAAACGATAAAAAAAAAACCAAAAAAGAGACTATCCATTAACTAACATTGCTGACCTCGTACTTTGGAGTTTCAGTCCAGGAGTCTAACTGAAAAGAAAATGACAGTCCTCTGAAATTGAGGTGAAAGAGTTGCTCGGCTGAATTGTACACTAAAAGGGAAAAGAAAGCAAAAACAGAGTTAGCAAAATAAATGAAGAATTCTCCAGTTCAGATCTAACAGCACTTTCATCACCTCAATGAATACACTACGTCTCAAGATGCAGGTGGAACACCATTACGCAGGGCAGGAAGAGATCTGCTTTTCACTTGTTGCAGTATAAGCACAGGAATAAGAGAGACTTTAGATGCATTAGAGTGACTTATGCAAGCCTGTAGGCACCAACCTATCCCTACTGATAAAATGATACAAATATGACAATCAATTACACCTTAATATCCCCAAAGTAGTTTAAACAGCCACTATTAGTGCAAAACAGTCCCGTTTGTTATGTGGAACACTTGTACAACATTAACCAGAACATCTTTCAGATGGCTGTGCCCAGAACGCTGATAAATTCTGAATTTCACACAACCAGGAAGCACATTCCCAAGCAGGAGCTCACAGATTCCTCCCTGCCACTTCCACCTCTCTTCCCAATAGGAGTTCCCACTTGCATGCCCTAGTTCAGCTCCCTGAGCTCCTGATTAACATGGCACAAGAAGGAAATGCTTCAGACACGCAGGACTGAGGCCATTTACAATGATAATTAAAAACAGTGTCACCAGAACCACCAGCTGATGGGTCAGCTTTCATAAAGAGTAGGGATAAATCAGAACACACACAGACTGGAGCTGTCATCACATCATGAGATGCCTTGATTTATTGCAATAAATTGCCCCACATCAACTATAAACAGCAATAAAAGTCATCCCAGTACTTACTTAAATGAGACATACTGTTTTGGGAGACTGTGGAACACTTAAAAACAAGCCCAGGAGACTGGGAGCTGGGAACAGTTTTAGGATTGATGCTACGAAACATCAACCTGTGCCCAGTAGCTGCTGGGGGAACACAGTGTTCTTGTAACACACAGAAGCTGGTTCATTTGCAAACAGTTTGAAAAAAGCAGAGGCAAAAAATAAACACACACTCCAACAAGATAAGCTGCTTTCTTGAACAAATGTCCTTTGGTCAAGTGGAATATTTCCCCTTTTTCTTACAATTTTACACTTAAGATGACACAGTATAGAGAGAAAAAAATAACTGTATATATGTCTATCATTCTGCCCCGCCTCAACGTGCCTTTCAAGTGTTCAATTTGAGACATGTCACAAGATATCTGGACAATGCCAGACTGCCCAGGACAGAAAAATAACAGTTGAGCAATAAGCATTAAAATCATTTGCCTTTTCTGCAGAATGTGCTGGTTAAGAACATTTTCCCTCCTTGCCACTCAAAAGAAAATGTGTGGGGAGAGGGAAGTGTTTTGATCTGCAAGAAAACTACACAAATCTCTCTCATGATAAATTATGATGCATCTTTTCCAAAGCCCACAGCCAGCTGGAGAAGAGTTTTTCCCCTAGTCATGCCAAGTGTGATATCTGATTATATAAATCACATCGGTTCCCATCCCCTACAACATTTGTTGATGTTTAGGCTTAAAGGGCAAGTAATGGTTTTAGTCTTACAAAGTTCTCTCATGTCTTCCCTCAAGACTGCATGTCACAACCACGTGACTGAACGGAAAGTCTTTTTATTAGTATTGTTATTATAAATTTATTTATTAAACAGGTACCCTGCAGAGTAATTCCACTCAAAACTGCCAACAGAAGCAAAAAGACTGCTGCTTTGCTGCTGCACTCCGGGTGAAGGAAGGGGAGAGAATCTGCCTTCCAGGAAAGCAGCAGTGTGAGACAAGCTGGGAAGTGTTTCTGTAGAGCAGGACAGGACAAAGCCACCGACACCAGCAAGGCTGCAGAGCAGACACAGCCCTGATAAAAGCAGAGGCAGATCCAAAAGTCAAGTCTTCCCAGTATCAAGCACAAGACTTTTCTGGCACCTCAGGAGCCTGGACAACTTCTTTAGTCCAACAGTTACAGAATGAGAAGAGGCCTCCCTCTGCTCTTCACAAGGCCACTGTGGCAGAATGGAAGGATTTTTTCCCCTGCCCCCCCACTCTTTTCTTCAGTTCAATCCCACGGCCCTTATCCACGCTGAATGGCACTTGGGCATACAGCCGCATCCACGAGGACAGGATGTGATTTCAACAGAACCACTGGCAAGAGCAAGTGTTTCCCAGCAGGAGGTCAGGTCAGAGAATCATGAAAATGGGGGATAAAATCTTGGCTTTGATGAAGCTACTGACTTCCAAAGTGGTCATACTTCAGTCAGCCCCATGACAAAAATCCTACAATGTTTCAAAATAACATTAGCCAAAAAGTAAGGAAGCTGGCTGCAATTTTCTTGATGACTCTTCTTTTTTAAAACCACTGATTTGGCAAAACCAAAAGTGCTCACTGAAGGTCGGTTTCAACACAAAATTGTTGGTAACCTTCTGAAACATGTTTTGAAACTCCCTCTGTCCTGTTGCAGGAAAGTTCTGCTGCAACCACCTTGGGTTTGAGTGAAAGACAACATTTTGTTTGAAATTCCAGTGGAGGTTAACACAGAGACAAACAAAGTACTTTTAAACCTAAAGGGTTTCCCTTAGGGTTTTGAAGGAGTATTGGCACAGAGCAGAACAGAGGTGGTTATGTCACACTTTCATTCATGAAAACTGGCATTTGGTCACATTTAGAGGAAGGTTTCTCTTCCCACCTTCCTATCCCCACCTCAGCTCAAGTTTTTGTGGGACATAAAAACACCACCAGCATCCTTCCCACAGGCTGAAAACTTGGGTTTTGGGTTTTGTTTTGTTTTTTTTTTTACTTTTCTGTTTCAGAAATCACAAAGAAAAAAAAAAAAAGAGTTATCAAAAACTTACACTGTACAAATACAGTGCACCTTAATATTGAGCATTTACTTCTGCTAAGAAGGCTGTTAACAGAAGACACCAAATTTCCAGTGAGGACACTGAATAAGCAAGTGCACTAGTGAAGTGATAATAGAGGTCAACATTTTAATAAACACATTTTCAGATCCACGTGTCACTGGATGAAGAGAGGTTATAAAAAACTATCACCAGATGAAGCAAGCCTGCTAGTTTTCTTAATTGAATGTGACAGGTACACAAGATCCTGCAAATTCAGCATGAGGACACATGGTACCAAACTGTGTTTTGAAGTGCTTGCATTCAATTTTATGCAGTATTAAAACATGCTATTTCTAGCATAAGCAATACTTACAGCTGGGAATGTGTTTTGATGGTTCATATCATCACCATTTTGCAATCACTTCCTCTCAATTATTTACAAATAAACCATTGTCACAGGATGAGCAAAAATTATGAACTGCTGGGGATATGGAACCACCTTCCTAAATTCTACCTAGTCTCCTGTACATACTATTTGCATAATAGATCTAACTATAGATCTCGGAGTTTCTGCCCAAGATGAAATGTTAAGATCATGACCATAGTGAAGTTTAAAAAGGCCAATTCTGCTCCTTGGAGTATTACAGCTAGAAATTCTCCAAGCTTCATTTATCTCCATCTGATATTCATCTCCTACAGCAGGCTTTTAGGCAATGATATTACTTTAGCCACATGACCCTCCACAGTTAATAAATCCTCTTCTGTAATGTGCAAGAGATTGTCTGCAGAGAACAGAAGACTGGATATGCAATCACCATCCATCACAAAGGCGGCGAACCTATTTGGGATCAGCCCGACGAGTGCACATGGACTGGGTTGAGCTAAAAATAGAATATGATGCTCTAAAAAGGGTATCTTGCCTATACGGAGTTAATCTTTCTTGTGATGTCAGTTTGTGCTCTATTTCTTAGAGGTTCCTGAGGTGTTTAATTATAAATATCCTCTTCAGAGTTTCACCACTGGCTTATTTTCATCACCTAACAAACCCCTGAAATACACTTGACATTTTCATATGTAAACAAGAAGCTTAAAGACAGGTTTTTTCCTGCTGCAGAGGTGGTGAACAGCCAAGTGGCTGTGCAAGACTCAGACTGGGTTCAGCCAGGCTAATTAAACTTGCCCTGGTTATGCTGTACATAAGCTGGCTTCACCAGTAACAGGAAGGAGGCAGAGGGAGATGCTCACACGGGCTCAGACTTGATCTGCCCTAGCAGGGGTATAACCACATTCTCAGAGCACAGAGTCTGAGCAAACAGCCCTGGCTGACTCCGCACAGAGATCAGCTCAACTATCTGTATGTTCATGGTATACTTAATCCCCAAGGATGCTTGAGAGCTGACCACATGTAAACAGCATCAGTTAAAAAAAAAAAAAAGCTCACAATCTTCTGCTACTGGCAGATCAAACCAGATTGTTACTGATAACTGAACACACCATTCTGTGCCAGTGACTCCCCACCTCACTATTTCACTCGAAGAAAGTCACAACTGAACTTACAGTACATTTTACATGAGATCCCAGCTATAAGAATATGGCCAATTCTGGAACACAGCTTCAGATCATTGGACAACAGAAGTGTCTTGAGACAGACATACAGGAAAGGCTTCCTAGAAAGAAGTTTGTCAACCTAGGTTTGCTTCTCAGAAATACTTGGGCTTACCTCCTGGATGTGTTGCTCCAAAAGACTGATCAATTTGTTCTATGGTTGGAGCAATTGCCTGAGAGTTAAAATGGACACCACTGAAAAAGGAAACAAATCTGTCTTAAGAATATTGAACACATACTACATATGTTTACTAATGGAAACAGCACCTTTACATTGGAAGAAATCTCCAAGACTGAAAGAAAGAGTAAACTGGTAATTTAACCAAGTGCTATGTTCAAGAAAGGACAGTTACCTACATTCTTTTTTAATGGTTATTTTAGAAATCATGGTTATTTTAGAGAAACCAGTCTCTAAACAAGAGGATAACATGTCAGGTCTTAAAATCACTTACCAATATTTTAACTTCACCTTAGTCAAGTCATAAACTTCAATCACCTGGAACACAGGAAACAGAAACATTACCACAGTTCACACATTTGCAAATCATTTGCAAGTTCTTGTCAAAAAGCAGGACTAGCTAGTGCTGCTCATCCCCCTCCTGAAGAGAACTTTGCCAGGATAAATCACACCAACAGAACTCCACAAACTGCCTCAACAGCTGCTCCTCCAAAACAAGTTCTGCAGGACAACTATGAGCTCAGGACCACACCTCTGGACCCTGAGTAAATCAGCACTGACCTGCAGAAAGGAATCTTTTCACTAATACATCAGCATCTTGATTTCTTCAGAGATTATTCTTCAGCAAGTTCGAAGGAAAGTAATAGCAAAGGTTAGCTCATTAGGAAATCCTCTAATGAACATCACACACTAGGCCACTCCTTGGGTTGCTCTTGTAACCCTCGAGAATGTCTGTGCAGGGCAACAAGTCCCAGCACTGACTGCACTGCTCTGACTTTCCAACTCCTTCTAAAGTAAAAGCACAGCAAGACTAAGCAGTAGTATTCTGTTTCAATACTACATTTAAAGACATCGAGCAGTTGCTGTGAGCCTTACAGAAGATAATGAGAAGAGCAGCCTACAAAGAATCAGAGCAATCCATCACACCTAGTTCTGGTATTATAATAGATGTTTTAGACCTTACAGAATATTCTAAGGAGTGCTGCAGGTTATAGGTTTGGATCCTTTGTTCTGAATACATTTCTGCAATGTGCATGTGAGACTGATTTCAGGTCATTTTTACATGAATGCTACTGGATCTTGAGGCTAGAATAAGCTTTCATTTTGTTGAGTAACCATGGTCAAACACAAGCTTCTACCACCCTACATGTGTGTTTTTGTGTCAGCAGAGCCCCTCATAACTGCTGTCAAGAAAAGGTAAAGCGTTTTTTATTGTTTCATATAATTCTCCAACAAATCACTAGCAGATTTAGAAAGAACTCCCTCTTCAGCTAGAGAAGAAAGAACTCCCCGGGGAGCTTCCTACCAAATGTGGTTTTAAAGCCTAAAAATATCAATGGCTGAGAAGGAAATCTTGGTTTTGGGAGATGCCCGGCAAATAACCCTAAATAAAACAACTTGAAATGATTAAGCTACTATAGAAGAAAAAAAAAAAAATATATATATATAAAATTAAAAAGTCAACATTTACTGGTATGCTGTTGACTCATACAAAGTTGGAAGAATTCTCTGAAGGACTTTCTTTGCTCAGGAAGCCCACACATTTCAGGATACAAGCAACAAGTCGAGTACAAAGCAAGTAACAAATGAATGTTCTGGCAGAACCAATGTAAGGAAGATCAAACAAATTTTTCTTCATAAATATACTTTGAATTATAGTTCTTGGAAAAAAAAAATTGTTATTTTCATTCAAATGCAGTTTGACATGTCCAGGTTTCCTTTGCTGCACAGCTTGTTAAAAAACAAAGGATACTTTTGTGAAAAGTTAGGAATGATTTGACATTTTCTTTTTTAGTGACCTTGCACATCAACTTCTCCCTCCCCAAAACATTTCTGAAAATAGAGAAAACTACCCCACCACACAAAGATCTAGTTTTGCAGCAACAACTAGAACTCATCAGGCACCCTTCTGAAGTTCTGCTGGAACGCACCAGGGTGCTGGAAGAAGAAAAGGACAAGTCAAACAGCAGAAAGGGGGAGAGCATGAGGAATAGAATGTTGCACAAACGAGGTCCCCTGTGAGAGAAACACCCCGACAGCAGCCAACAGGCACCCATTTGCCATCAGCCCTCATCCCATGATTTACAGGGATCCATTTGACGCTTCCTTTTACTAACAGCAGAGGAAGAAACGGGCGCAACTCGGCAATATTCACAAGTACTCAGAAGACCTCATAAAAGTCATGTTGAGGAAACACTGCAATAGGTCAGAGCACTAGAAAAGATGTATATTTTTTTAAACTACAGAAATTGCACTGACAGAAGAATTCTACTCTCGCTTCAGCTCAAAACTAACACACTAACACCTCTTGCAGTGCTTTGGCTACTGACAGCAAGTAGAAACTAAGCTTTCTTCCCCTCCCTGAAAAAAGGGAGGAAACTTTTTAGGAATACTGTCATGGTTTTATTCCTGCACCAGCTTTTTCAGCTCTGAAATACAGGCTACTAAAATAGAAGGAGTTGACAATCTCAATTCAGCTCTACTCTTTATAGTTGAAAACAAAAGGTATCACCACCAAATCACAACATACTAGAAGAGAGGGGGTTTTCTGTTCATTTTTGTTTGAAACAAACTTAAAAACACATACAGGAAGAGTCTGGGGTTTATATTTTAACACAAATTTTAGAACACATTGTGAAGAAAGGTGAGAAGAAAAGGTCTTGCATAGTTCTAAAAACAATGGATGTTGAAATGACCCTCAAACTGTTTGAAGATAAGAAACATGGCACAAACTAATTCCAGCACTTCAAAAACACCGTAAAATTGAGGTATTCCACAAAATGTCAGTAAGCAAAGTCATGCACTTCAAGTGATTGTCAGTTTTGAGTTCTGTCTCCTTAAGAATGAAATGTATTTTGGAAGGATTTTGTACAGCAGGTGTAGCTTGCACCAATAAAGATCCTTCAGACAGAATTTTCCAGATAGTGTCTTAAAATTTGTAAATTCAAACACACCACCTGATTAAGTTATAAATCTTGACAAAAATAGAAGTCCCACTATTACAGAATGACTTCATGAATAGAAGCTACAATTCCAAACTCAAATTTGGCAAAAAAGTGCTCAGTTGTTGCCCAAGCTCAATTTGAACTGAAAGTTGCTCCTCAAGATGTGTATTTTTGGAGTTAATATAACAGATTTTGAAAAGGGAAAACACAAACATACCACAGTGTTACAGGTTACTCCTAGAGAAAATAAATACTTCCAACACCTACTAATTCAGGTTGTTGTTCAATTAAAGTATCCAAAGAGCTCGTTTCAGCTGATAGCAAACTGCTACACTCTTAAAATTCCGTATTTCAGCTAAAGCACTAGGTGAACATCTTGGAGAGTGATGTTTTGCTGCTGGTTTTATTGGAGATGTGAGTAATAGGAACAAAGCTCCACCTCCCCCTCTTCTGAAGCCTGGCAGTATGGATTTAGACTTACCTAGAGGGCAAGCATTCAATTTTTTAGCATCATATTTTAAGGCCGCAATTCTGCTTTCCCCATGTTCAACAGGACTGCAGTTAGAATAGAAAACCCGCACCCAGTTAGCCAGATGAACACCTCCTCACTTTGGTAACACAGGAATTTATTCAGGCCAGGTGAGAACCACACTGCCAATTGCTCACCACAGCTGGCCCTGCCAAAAGAACCACCCTGAATAACTATGAAGTTGCAGATATTTTAAATGTTTCAGTGAAGAAAGCTTTTCAAAATGCTGTCCTAATCTCATCATCTCTCTACAGTCCCATGGGCACCCCTTTCATACCACTTTCATAACAGATTCTTTTGCGAACATAAATGTCACGGGAGGTCAGTGACCAGCCTGCCCTTTATTTTCCATCTTAACTACAAAAAGCATCCTAGAGATGCAGGTCAACACTTGGTCACCTAAAAGCAGAGAAGCAGAATTGCTGGGCTGAGGACTTTGATCAAAAGAATAACAATTCATCCAGAACAAACTGAAGTCAGGGCAGAAGCCAGCTGCTCACAACAGGCATGACGTGGCTTTCTGGTAGAAATCACATACCCACAGCCACACAACTGCTCTGTAAACCTCCCTCAGCTAACAACTAAGAATAGGAGGAAGCCAGCAGCACAGATAAAGGAACAACCTGGGCAGAACACAACCAGTCTCATGCGCATTAACCGATTATCAGATCTCAAATCCTCTGCTCAGCTTTAGTAACGACCTTTTGCAGCTTCTGAGACAAGATGGACAAGCGAGACCACACTGGACCATCATACTCCAGTGGCACTCTTACAGTTCCCAGTACAATGTGGAAGGGTGTCAATCCTATAAACCAATATTTAAACCCCCAAGCTGAAGAAATGCAGTTCATTATCACAACAGGGAAATTAAATGTCTACAAGAACCCCATACTTATGCTCTGTGTCAATACATCCAAGGGGTTTGGTTTGCACTGTTTTATTTGCAGAAAGGGTGGTTTATTACCTTAAGTCTCTGATTGAAAGCATCAAACAGCAGTTTGATTCCATCCTGAGTCAGGTTAAGGATGAGGTCATGGCTAAGAGGTGACTGTAAAACAAAAAGAAGCTGTTAGGCTTTAAATTTCAAGGCTTCTTTGCTTATATATAATTGTGCAAGTAGAAGTTGATTACTTTGGAAAAACAAAACTGCCTCAGAAAACCACCACTAATAACATACCACCACACAATAAAAATACAGTTGTCAAAACTTCTCAACCTCTTCACTTTCTTTATGAGAAGGAATAGAAGTGCCTGTGCAAGATCATGCACCCTGAGAGAACTTCCCAAAGGGTGACTGTCCATTACTTTAAGTGAGGAGAGGGTGGAAAACACTTTGAAAATGAACATTCCAAGTTTAGCATCAGAGACATCGCACAGGGACGGTCTGTTGCATTCTTGGCGCACAACAATAACGGCCCATCTCACCAAGTCTTGCAGCAGAACCAAGCATATGCTTGACAAAAAGATGGCAAGAGCTTTCCACTTCAAAAAGCAGAGTGTCACAGTCTTCCCTTCAGGCCTCAAAAGGAAGGCTCCAGGCTCTTATGTTGTGAATTTAGGTTTCCTTAGTTACTGTGAATCATAACAACTAAAGGCTTAATCTGCAGTCTGCTGGAGTCAATAGGAGACATTCCACTGGCTTTACTGGTGTCTGTACAGGCCCTGCGCCATCCCAGTCTGCTGTGACACTGGAAGCTGCTCACCCCTGTACTGGTACAATCCACACACACAGTCAGGTGGCCCCAATTCATCTGTTTGATTGTGTACCATCTGAAGTACATTTGCTTCAAAAAGCTCTACCCTCCACAGCTGTCTTCTCAGAGAGGCAAACAGGCTGAAGGACATGCAGGCAGCACTATTCATGCCCTAGAATTGTACCAAGCAGTTATCTAGCAAAAGACAGAATGGGGATGGGACATCTGGGGCATATACAGGCTTCCAGCATGGGCAGCCACACCATACAGCCTTTCATTCCTAGGAAGGAATGAAACATAAAACAACAGTTCTAAAAACTGTTACTCTCACCCTTTGTTCTACTGAGTTTTCATTGTCAGAAGTCTATTTTTCATCCTAAATTTTCTCACCTCTTTCTTTTCACAACAGCAGTGTCTTCTAGCCTGGACACTTCTTGTGCAGTCTCACATGCATCTCCCCCACCCCTTCCCAAAGCATGTGTTTAAGTTAACAGATCCTAGACTTCATTCACATCACAAGGTCATAAGACATGGGGCTTTCAGTTTCCCACGATGCAGATTTCCCTTTTGTTGCATTTAAATACATCAATGGAGTTCTTCTGATATAGGATTTCTGCATTTCACTGGTTTCCAAGCAGAATTTTCATAAGGTTACTCCAAAATTAATGAGAGCATCACAAGCACTTTTGAGTGGATGAGGGGGAAAAAAATAAACCAACACAACAACAAAAACAACACACATCTGAGGAAAAGTTTGATAATTAGCACAGCAAATAGCTTCTGTTCTATGCTAGCACATTTTCTAATAGAAGAAAAGTTTCAAGGGCACAAATTCAGTTCATGTGACTTTTAATACAGAAAATGGAACCTAAAGTATGAAAGATGATGCCAGGAAGCAACAGGAGAGTCCTTGCTGAAGGAAGCAACTCAGAAGTGCAGTTACTCTGCTAATCTACTTAAAGCTGCAGGAAAAACCTGTTATCACTGGACAATCCCACTGACACAAATCCAGAGGAAGAGGCTTTGGAAAACATGCAAAGGCAACTAAGTGCTCCACTTAAAGCAACCAAAAAGGAGTTAAGATTCTTCAGTCACAGCAAAGGGTTCATCAAGCTTTTTTGGCACAGATTAAGCATCCCATTTATGTCAAGTTACAAAGAGAGCTGGGGGCAGATTTAATTGCATTTAATTGTCATATAAATTTTTGAAAGGAAATACTCACTGCTGGAGTTCCACAATCAGAAATTTAGAGCTTTAGATGCAACAACTTGAACTAGCATTTGGTCACTATGCTCAAAGGGATTTTTTTAGAAAGCAAAGAGGAGAGACACAAAGGGCATTCAGGTTTCATTTAGGTAAAAATTGTGCATGGTGAAGTCTCCTTAAAGCTTTGAATTTTCTAAAGCCTGCAGCAGCAGCTCTGTGTGCTCTGCTGCTAACAAAGTGCACGATGTTCTGCAGAGGGGTGAGGATATCGCCGCACAGTCAACTGCAGGCCCCATGTGGCATGGGGGAAAAAAAACCAAACCAAACTGTGCCGGTATCAGGCACTGAATCAGAGTAACATACAGAAAAAATATCATCAGCACAATTATTCCATGAAGTTGAGAACTACTATTTAGTTGGACTATGCAGATATTAAAAGAATCTTTACATTTACTGGTCTGGGGAGAATAAAGCCCCCACACCTCTGCAGAGAGAATACAACTTGAGCGGGTGTGGGCAATCACGGTGTAGCTTTCCAAGAGGCATCACAAGCCAAGCGGCAGTACACCTTGCTTTCTAGCACTGAACCACTAATCCTGCTCTGCTGTTCCTCTCAGGTTTGTAGAATCAATCTCATCATTTCTCTGGGCAAAACCAGAACTAATTCTGGAATGCACTGTGGTAAGAAAAACTAAAAAAACCCCAAGGCATATAAAAATCACAAGGAATGGATTCCCTGGCAGATGACTGCTCCCGTGCATTAAACACAAGGAGCTAAATTTTCAATTTGCAATTCATAAATCTACACAATGTGAAAACAAAAAAAAAGGTAATTCTTTTAATTACATAAGTATCCAGCAGTAAATGCCAGAGTCAAGCTCATTCCACAACCATTCAGTATTCACTGCAAACACAAGAGGCCTTGGATATAAACCGAGATTCCAGCAGATGTTGCCTTTTTCCTGCTGCAAAAGTCTGCAATCTATAACATATATCAACTTCTGATTAATAGGCCTTTCACATAATACACCTTTGGAAAGTCACAATCCTCCTTGGACCCAGCTCCCCTTCCATTTCCTTCACATTAAAGGTGGGTATAAAACACACTTTACACCTAGAACCCTAGCAGAAGGGTTTCATTTGTAGTCTCCTTTTTGATGGAAGTCAAGTGTATTAGGAATTTCATCCATTGTTATGAAGGATGATTAAAACACCAGTAAGTGCTTTAAGTTATTGCATTCATTTCCTGCAGACAAAATTGCAGATGCAGAGAGAAAGTGCAGAAGCCTTTTCAGGGGGTTCATCACCACTGATCCAAACGTGAAAGCAGAAAGTCGCGAGCAATTCGATACTCCAAAGACTGCAAAGCTTAACAATAATGTTAAAAAAATTAATAATAATTTAAATTATCCAGCTAATTACAGAGGAATTTCCTTTCTTTGAGGAAAAACAATACTACCCCACTACTGTATATACAAACTGACACCTGTTAAATCATTGCACTGGGTTAAGGATTATTACCCTCAATGTGAGACTGTTACAAAAACTACACTTCTTATGTGGTGACAATCAGTTGCTGTAATTAACTTTCAATTAGCTCCACAAAAATTCATACAATACGTATGTCAGCATGACCCCCTAATGGCTTAATTCTGGGCCACCATAAGGTGGATGAGCTGGCCAGACCATGCACTACTCACCTGCTCACTGTAGAGAACCTGGACGTTTTTGATAATGCGACAGTGTTTCTGAAGAATTGCTACAGCCTGAGCCAAGGGCATTCCTGCAAATAAAAACAGTTGCATTTCTTCAGTTTTTCAGAGCAGTTAACTGTGGTTTTTAACAGCAAGGCTAGAGATTAAGTAACAGAGCCGCCCCCAGCAAACAGCACATGACAACAGGAAGGTGTGCAATTGGCAAACAAGCCTCCTTGACTCATGGGATCAGCACAGACCTGGGCTTTGAAACAGAGAAGTCCCCGTTTATCTACCAGCTCGTTAGGAAAGACAAGATCTCTAGCTCCAAAATTAAACAGCAGAGTTCAGGCAGAAAAAGCACTGGTCTTTCTACAACCTGTGCACAAAGTCTGCTTTTTGGGGTCAGCAAACCACTAACTGATGAAACAGCCTACACCAGACTCCCCTTGAGCTGGCTGGAACACTCCTGCACACCTTCTACTGAAGCTCCTGGACTGAACTTTATGGCATACCCTTTATCATGGTTGATAAAGTAGAGAAGTCCTACAAGATCGATACAGACAATAAAAAGGAGCAATGATTCTCCTCACACCTAACAGGCCACATTAGCTGTTGATACGGCTACATTTATGTCGAGGAAGGAACTTCATCTTCTTGGTTTACAGACAAGAGAAACATCCTAAACAATTTGGTTCTATTGAAGCAATACACTTAATAACCCTCTAGCACAATTTCGAGGGCTTTTTCTTGTTGGTGGTGTTTTGTGGGTTTGTTTTGTTGGGGTTTTTTCAGTGTATATCTTATCTTTACAGCTATAAATCTTCAAAAGTGGCACAGAACAGCTGATTCTGCAGAACAGCACCACACCATCACATCCTTTATCACATTTAAAACCTTTGTTGCCATTCCAAAGGAAGTCTGATCATGTTCCTGGATTCCAAGCAGGCATTTATAAAGCAAGGTTATGAGCTCATAATTGTGAAGCTTTATTTCCCTACTAATTGCTGCAAGTCAATTTAGATTAGTTATCTGATATTTATTTAGATTTCTTGCCCCATTCTTCTTTGTTTCTAGTTTTTAACCATTTAGAAAGTAGCCTTGATTAGGGAAAGTTTACAATGGGACCTACACTGGCAGGTTTTTTTGTAACGGTTCAGGCGTTCAAATATTTAGTTACTAACTACACCTCTCAAACTCACACCACACATCATGTTCCAAAACACCTTTCAGACATTATCTACAGCACCAAAGTGAGAAAACTCCCTCTCTCTCCACCAACCACATGCCTAGATCACCATAGGAACTGCTTTAATGCAATACCAGTACAACGCTAAGGAAAAAAAAATATCATTATTTCTCCCTGTCACACTAAGCTACGTGCCTGGCACAGCCATACGTTGCAGCTTTTCTGTAATTATGAAATCAAGTTTTGCCAAAACAGGCTGATAGATGAGAACTGCAGCGACTCCATTTGTAAACACCATATACAATAGGTGCCATGAAATTGTTTTTCACTTTAGCCCATTATCCTGGGAAAAAAAAAAAAAAAAATTTCTGTGTGTAACTAGAAATCATACACCAGAAGATGATATAAAATCAAAAAGAGTAGTCTGTACTTTAATAACAGTAATAAAATTTAAATGCACAGAGCCACACAATAAAGCGGCGCTGTTTCCTATTATCTAGGAAATGGCAGTTGCCTTGTAGTCTAAGCAGATGAGTTTTCAAAAGTCATTATATATTAGATAATATTTTTCAAAATGGAACAGAAACATAAATAGCAGCAAGAAGCTCAGATCAAAGGCACTCCTGTAAAAGTTTCACATTTTTTAACTTAGTACAAGCTACAGTTCCAAAAGAAGTAAAGATGATTTAAAATTAATAATCCCAATTTCCAAGTCAGTGTTTCTAGGAGACTTGCAGAGGTAAGACCACGAGCAGCAAAGGCTGAAGCAGAGCCAGTGAACAACTGACAGAATCTAGACGGCGATGGCCAGCGCCAGGAGCAGGTAAGGTTTCAGTTAAAAAAAAAAAAAAAAGTGGTTAAAAAAAAAAGGGTGTACAAACATGAAGTTCAATTTGTAGCCCAATGTAAACTGATGCAACCTTGGGTTTGTAAGTGTGCAAACAGATGGCTCATGTGACTCCTGTACTCAGAGCTTTCTCAAGCTGCAAGCGAAGGGACATACACGGATTTTGGTCCGGTGTCAGTGACTGAGAATCGAGCAGATTGTGCCACACAGCTACTCAGCAAAGCTACGATGGAACAACTGAGGTTCTCCAAGAACGGCTCACAGAACCCAAAACAAGTGTGGAGGAGCCAGTATCCTCCCCTTGCTTCCATTAGCAGTGAGCCAAAGGAGGAGTAAAGGAACTGGGTTATTTTTCTCCACCCTTCTCACACATACACACAACACCCCCTTTTCCTCTACATTCATCAGCCTTTGCAGGCAATGAGAAACACAAAGAATTCTTTTTCCCCTGCTCAGCAGTCAGAAGGAAGCAAACATGGTTTCCAGCACATCAGTCAACCGAACTGAGCCATGGCAAACAAAGCCCTTAAAGATCAGCACCTATCCCAAACTCTTCCCTGTTCCAAATGCTGGAGCAATACAAGCGGCACAAGACGCTCCTCTCATGTCACTGGTCGTGAACAACATGGCTTGAAGCTATGCTAAGACCATGGGTATTGAAGGGGAAGGAGGCAGAAGAGCAAATAAAGATTAAAAGAGAACACCACAAGAAAATCCAAGAGAAGATGAACTGTAACACATTAGATAAACAGAAGTGAAACTCAATAGAAAAAGAAAGTACAAAAAGCAAGTGAAACACAACGATGCCTCAGAAATTATACATCTCAAAGGCTAATAATACAGCTAGAGGCACTACAGAATAAGTATTTAATTGGACTCCTTTAAAACAGCAGGAACATAGCCTGAGAGGTGCAGTGACACAAGTATCTAATTGAACACAAAACTCAGCCTCGGTTGAATTTTTTATGCTCTGCTCACATAGTGAGTCAACGCTGGAGCCAGAAAGAGAATCCAAAAAACTCATGTAAAAAATTTTCCTGGCATTTCCCTTCAGTCATCCCCATTGCGGGCACAATACTGGAAGGCAGAGTCAGCAGCAGTTCAGGAATATTGCCATTAGCCCCGCTCAGAGCAGAGCTAAACAAACGACGAGCGGAACACCACTGGCAGCAAGAATCCCATTTACACCAGTGCTTCCAGCCTCGCCACTACTAACAGAGCTGAAGCAGCTCTCTCCACGCAGACAGCTTTCAGACAGTATTGCCACCACAGGACACAGTGAAGGATCTCAATACCTAGTCAGCCTCCTGCTCCATGGCAGCAGGTCATGCTAATTATATATTAGAGGCATCACGTGGTGGCTGTGTTTACTCCAAGAACTACAGCAGAGTTTCCTCCCTCTCACACTGACACCTGTGTGTGTACACACAGAGACATAGATCACCATTTTAACCATGGCATTGCATTAACGGGCTGCTTGGGGGGTTCTTGGGAAAATTCAACTCATTATCTCTCTTCCCTTGTCTTCTTTTTCTAATAAAAACAGAAGAAAGACAGTACTAGATGTTGATGAAGATTTCCAGGGTATATAAATGGAGACTGCATTTCTTTTCAGGTAATACAGGTGCTAGAGGATCACGGAAGGTCACGCAGAGCTCGGAGAGCACAGTAAACACGTTAGCGGTACAAGGAGATCACCGAGATTTCAAAGGGTGGGACCTGAGGTACTATAATTAACCTCCAAAAGCCTCTCTAACGCTCCCCCTGTAACCAGGGTGTTGTACTTTGAAGTCAAAGCAGCTTGAACAGCCCTTTGTGTCTGACGGGTTTCGCAGAAACCACTCCAGGTCACAGCACCGCTCCTTCGGTGTGATTCAAGTTCACGGCAGCTGCATTAACACTGCTTGAGAGGAACGGTCTGTCCCCTGCTGCCACAGGTGACAACAGCAGCAGAGTAACTCAAGTTCTGGCTGATACAGCCAGCTGCCATGCAGAGCCCTGTTTAGCCAAACTACTACTCCCATTAACTGCGCTTTAGACAGAGCAACAGTAAAGATGGAAAACTCTGAAAGAGAGAGTCCAGCACGAGTATCTAAAAAATCACTCAGAAAATACAACAGCTACGATATTTTCTAAGGGTTTTAAGGACTACCAGTATCTGCATGAAAATACAGGCCAGCTGAAAAATCCCTACCACCCAAGTTTCAATTGCACACTGAAGTGAAGCTGAGTACCAGCCAAACTTCCATCAGCTGGGGGAAAGTTCTTTCTCATGGCAGTAAATAGAGCAGTGGCTGGTGGGGAAGGACCTCTCAGAGAGGTGAAAAATGCAGATCCTTGGGGGAGAAATACTTGTTATCTAATCCCAAGAAAACCTCTCTAAACTTTGCTTTCTGCACTAACATGTTGTAACTGAGCAATGAGACAAAGAAACCATGAAAATCAACTCGTATTTATGAAAAGCCTGTACAGAATAACCAAGTATTAGGGCACAGCTGAAGATGCCGATGTCACCTGCCATACATTCAGGTGACAATCAGTACATCTGTGACTCCTCTTATAGGTGTTATTTATAGCTAGTCTAAGATAGCAAGACAAGACAAAACAAGGTAAACGAGTAGAAGAAAGCTGGTAAACAAAGCACCACTTGGTATGCAAAAGCTGAAGATGAGACTACACACTACAAGAGAACACTTACAGCTCGCATGTTTGAGCGACAGAGAAAGGCGAGCTTTGACTCCCCTTTCACTCTTTCAACTCCCTCAAAGCGTTGGGACCAACCCTAGCAACTCTGGATCATGCAGGGACTCGAAACCCCCAACTCAGGCACACAGGGCCGGGGGCAGCCAGGCGAGCTGGCGGGGCACGGGGAGACACGACACAGACGACAACGACACAAGACACACACTTACCCAAGGTGAACTCCCATTGCTCGTTCCCCAGAGACCGCTCGGGCACCACCTCCAGATCTAGCATTGGCTCAGGTAGAGCGGAGGCCGCGGGCTGGCACGGCAGGTCACCGGGGACTGCGCCGGACCTCTGAGGGAAGCAGGAGGGAAGCTCGCAGCCAACACCCGGCACCCCCCCGCTCCTCGCCGGCCAGCCGGCCCCGAACCAACCCCCGAGGAGACCCTCCACCCTCAACGCCCCCCCCCGGGGGGCAGCGCTGACTCACAGCGGAGCCCTCCGAGCCGGGCTGCGGGGGGAACACGGGACGGGGAGGGCTGGGCACCGTCACCACAACAAACAGCTCCCCCCCGCCTCACGGCCGCGCTGCCTGCGCGCGCCCGCCCGCCCTGCCCGGGCCGGCCGCTGAGAGCATACAGCCCCTGTGTGTCCCCCCCACCCGGGGAAAGAGAAGCCGCGGCTCGACCCGGGCGTACCGAAGGCGGCCGCCGGGGTGCAAGGAGAGGGGGGGGAATGACCGTCGTGCCCCCCCTCACCCCCCCGCGCTGCGGGGCCGCCACTCACCTCACTTGCGGCTGCTGAAAAAGTGCTTTGCAGCTGTCGTCAGGCGAGGCCGCGCGCGGGGCGGGGCGGAGGGCGGAGCCAGGAGGGCACGCCCCGCCCCCCGGCTGTGGGTGAGGGGGGAAGGTGTCGGCTCGGCGAGGGGGAGATGAGGGTTCGAGTCCCGCACTGGCAGGCTCGGGGGCTTGCTCCGGGGCCGGGGGGCGATACAGCCCCACAGCCACCCCCTGGCCTTGTCGCCAGGCGACTGTCAGATCTCCAAGCGAGCCCTAATTGCACCCTGTCACGGCCCGCCACGGTAAACTCTCAGGATTAAAAAAAAAAAACAAACAAACCAACCCAAACAACCCAGTTACATCCAGTTTTTCCAGTTGCTAGGAAAGGGGTGTGGGGGAAAGAGTGCAGTAGAAATTAGTCAGTGGCACGAGCAAAGTTACCGGAACAAGCTCACGAATGACTCAGTAAGGAAGAAAGTCCTAACGAGGTCACTGGCTTTGCAGTGCTCTTTAAGAAAACAGGGGCATGGCCACACAAGGATTTTTGTCTCTAAAAAAGTCCCCTTTTCCCCTGGGCGGGGGTCACCCTACGTGAACCTGCTTTGCTCAGACACAGAAGACCTCAGGCACAAGCAATCGGCATCCACACAGCAAAGGGCAACAGAGCTTTCCCAAGATGCTGAGCTGCTGCCGCTGCCTTGGCCACACCACCTCAGACCATCACCCCTTTTTACCATGGAAACTTGATCCAAGATGAATGGCACCAGCTCAAGCATTGCCCAACATAAGCAGAGAAATAAAAATAAAAGAAAGACCAAAGATGTGGACTCATGCCAGCCTCACATGGAATGACGTGTCTGCTGGAGCAGGGCTGCACAAGTGAT
Source organism: Megaceryle maxima (assembly GCA_024605025.1). Lineage (NCBI taxonomy): Eukaryota > Metazoa > Chordata > Aves > Coraciiformes > Cerylidae > Megaceryle > Megaceryle maxima. Next base: position 63,260 of record JANHGN010016122.1, read on the forward strand.
GGAAACTCAGAAGGGTCCATAAGTTTTGGAAGTAGCTGTAAATCCTTCTGCTGGCAGGTTGAGGCTCCAGGAGGGGCAGGGAGATGCACTTTTTCCACATTTATTTGAGGGTGGTAGCAGAAAAACCTCTTCTTGAGCAATAACCATCTCAGATCCCCTCTCCTCTGCTGCATCCCTCGGAGTGGTTATGTTCAGTCCTGGCTTGACCCCACCATCCGTGTGCTGCCCATATACCCCATCCCACGTGTCCACCACATCCCAGCAGAGGTCTGCAGGAGGCCAGCACCATCGCACAGAATATCCATCACACAGAACATCCTGCAGCAGGACAGAAAACACTGGTTAAGAAAAACTTTCATGCAGCTAAGCACAGAAGTTTGGGGTTCTCAAAAAAAAAAAAAACAAAAACAAAAACAGAGAGAAAAGCAAAGCTTTTTGCATGCGCCACTTCCACGCCCACCCCAAAGAAAAGCTGTCCCTTACAGTTTCAGACATCTCTTTTAACAGCCAGTAGATATTAATACCAACAGGTGGTCACAATAATACCAACAGTCACACCTCTTTTTCCACGGGCAGGGGGAATCAAAGTGTTCAGCCAGAAACCCCAGGCACATCTGGGAGCAGGACCTCGGCCAGGCTCTGCTCTAAGCACCATGTTGCCCAGCATCACCCTTCGGGTCATGGAGCTGTCAAAGCAGGTGAGATGTTGATATATACAGCGTGGAGCAAGCCCCAGGGAAATTAGCTTTGCCTTGAAGTCAGCTGCATGCTCCTCTATTTATTATTCATGCCTTGCCTGGTTTTTATTTTTTGAAATACAAGCACGGTGACATCTTAATATGCCGAAAAGCTCAGAGGTGCTGCCAATTTTTCCTCTTCCTCCCAGCCCTCTGACACAACTTTATTGGCTCAAAAAGAGGAATTAACCTTTCCTCTTCTGGGAGCATAGGCTGATCCTTTATCACAAGGCATCCGCAGTGCTCCAGCTCACCACGTATCTATCTATATGGTAACATCCACAGGAACACATGTGAGAGAAGAAATACCCAGGTAGGAATCTTGCAAACCCCAGTTATTTAATGGGGCATGAAGGACACCCTAGCACCCACTTTTAACCAGGCCCAGGACACATGCAGGCTGGGTGGAAAGCGGATGCAGGGCTTTGCAGAAACTCTTCCCCAACTCACTCCTGCATTGGGCGATGCCCCTTGAATGCCCAGTGCTGCAAACTGGGGAATGCAGCAGGCTGAGCTTTCATTACCAGAAAAAAAAATCCAGTATCTTTTGAAAAAGAATATTTGAAATAGGAGTGGAAATCCCCATGTAGGTTTGGAGATTAGAAAATGAGGAGAATAAAAGCCAAATACAAACAGGGTTAAAAATAAATCCTGAGGTAATTGATTTCTGGATGTGCCTCTACCCTGCCATCGGTTTTCACACATCACCCCAGACCCCACCTGGGGCACAGGAGGGATCAGTGCTGTTCTTTAAGGCTTTGTTCTTTAAAATAATAATCAGAACATCCACCAGGGACTCTCATCCTGGGAACGTGCTTGCCCCTGCTGCGCCTCTGAGCTTAAAATACACCCCTTAAATAACTGGGAGGGCAGAGCAGAGCTGCCAGCAGGGCAGGCGAGGGCAGCAGCACCAGGCAGCTGAGGTGTTGGGTGCTTGCTGGGTGACTGCAGTGACTCCCCCGGGGTGAGAGGGAGGTCCCAGACACAGAGCAGCAGGAAATCCCAGTTGGCTGAAAATGAATCCCCAAAGGGTGCCTGGCAGGCAGAGCTGAAGACAGAGCACCTCCTCGTGTCCCTGCCCACTACTGACCCCCCGACTTCTGCCTCTCCAGGCAAAGGAAAATAGTTCCCTGCACCTAAGGCATCCTCTTGGGATTCCCAGAGGGGCTAGATTCCTTTCTGATCAAAGTTCTCCTTCCACTGGCCGAGACAAGTTATGAAAACAAAGATCCCCAGTCCCTAGAAGGCAGAAAACCCACCCAAAGCTTCATTTGCAAGATGGCAGTTGTACCAGTGAAGGCAAGCGGTTTGAAGGTGGCTTTTGAGCCACTCTCTTTAAAGGCAGCGGGAGGAGGGGGTTGCACTGGGGACCAGCATCTCTCCAGGGAGCTTAGAGACCCACTGAGGTCACATCCATCTTTTCTGGGCACATCCCTCCCCTGGCTTCCTCCTCACATGGAAATACTATCCCAGGCGGAGACCCAGCTGCAAGGTGGGTTGGGTTTTTTCCAAAGCTGAGACAGCAGCTATGAACAATTCCCATCACCCCCGAGAACCAATTCTGCTCCTACCATGGCCAGCACCAGCCTGGGGACTCAGGGATGTTTTTCCCTCAGGACACCTCTGTGCCACAGGTTGTGTTAAGGGGCCAGGAGCAGCCAGTGTCTCTGGGGATGCCAGGACTCTGTGTCCTCACCACAGACTGGTGCTTTCCCTGTCCGGGGCTGGTGAAGGTCCCAGGTGGAGACCAATTTGAGCAGCTGAAACCAAACACCAGAGGAGCCTCCTGCAATCCCTCAAGGACACCAGGTGGGACAGCATTTTCCAGGCAGGTTGGGCGAATCACCATCATTTCAGCAGCTGCTTGGGACGGGCAAAAAGTATGTTAAAAAAAAAAAAATTCAAAAATTCTCCTTTTTGCTATGCAGATTATGAAGAAATTCCTGGAAAATACCTGAGCCCAGTCCCAGGGCTCAGCAAGCAGCACAAGACTTTCTGATTTTTTTTTTTATTTTTTTTTTTCACAGCGTGGCTCGACTGTTAATATTTCAGACTGAAGGAACCACAGCGGGTGCATCCATCAAAGGCAATCTGGGCTCCCTCCTACCAAAGACTTATGATACCATCACTTTTTGGGGTGGGATTGGCAGCTGTAAGGAATTACTGGGTTTATACTTGCCTAAATTCCACACATCTGTGGGGAGATGTTAGCAGAGAAAAGCTGGGCTTTGCAATCCAGCTGGTTGAAAGAAAGGGGGAAAAAAGGCAAAAGCTACCAGGAGGGACCAAAACTGCAGCAGGGCTTGTAGGACTTGGGAGAAGTGCTGACGGCTCACAGTGAAGACAAGCTGCCCTCTCCCGATGAGAATTAACAGCGACGCAAATCACGTCTGTAAGGAAATCTATCCTGTGGCTGCCCAGAAGATTGCACTGGAGAGAGACCCTGAACTTGGCAGCGCTGCTTTGGCTGGGGGAGAGATGTTTGCTGTAAAGCTCTGAAGCAGCTCTTATTTTTTTGGAGGTGCGATTTCTGCTGAAAAGCTTTGGCTTTGCAGTTAGAAACGTTTCCAAATGGTGTTTGCAGCTCCCCAGGCTGAAAACCAAGGAGGAGCTTTGCTTGGGCTCCTGGGGGAAGCACTGAGACCCTCTAGGGGGAGATTTATCCCCAATTTCCAGGGTGATTTATCCCACAGCCAAGAGCTTTGATGCCCTGGGTTGCACCAAAGTGGGCAGCACCCATGGAGCAGCTCGAGGGGAGCGATACTGCACCCTGTGCCCCGTGAGTGCCAGGGGTGGGGGTCCCCATCCGGGCAGGGGCTGGCAGCACCGAGTCTGGCCCTTCCCTGGGGAGACCCCTGGCTCTAGTTTTCGCTGGCTCAGCACTTCTCTCCTCCTCAACTGTGCTAAGCACGCCCTGCCGGGATGTTTTCAATCACCCAGAAACCCTCTGGCACGGCAGCCAAGGTTAACACGAGCAGAATGTGCAGTGTCAGCTCCCGGCCGGGGTGCGAGGAGCTGCTGTGCCGCTCTGCCTGCAGATGCTGCAGCCAAGGCCTGGTGGGGCAGAAAGTGCCTTTCTGCAATGGGCCAGTTACCTGTGCACGCGAAGCCTCCAGCGTGTCGTGAGCCTTGTCTAGAAAACCTCCATGGGCTGGGATTTGTGTGCTCTGGGAGGGCATCCTCTTCCCTGCAAGCTCCAGGGTGTGCTGGGCTCATGGCTTTGGAGAATAAGGAATTTTGAGGTGGCTCTGTGCTCAGCCAGGGATAGAAAAGTAATGTGCACCTGGCAAGGGCTGGAGACCGCAGCGAGCTTCGGCATGTGCTTTGTTCGATCAGGACCATGGTGGCCACCAGCATCACTTCTCACATCCCATATTTGGGTGCCTGGCAGCTACAAAACCTCCCCTGCATTTTTGCACCATTCTCGGTGTCTAGAGATGGGCCGAAGCAGGAGGCTCCCAGCACTCACCCAAAGACACCAAGACATTATGTTAAACATGGACCAAGAAGAGCAGCCAGCACAGCCCCTGCCCCTTGCAGGGCATTTTACAGGGCTGGGGCAAGAGCAGAAGCCAGGAGAAGGGCTGGAAGAACAAGGATGAAGCATTTCCAAGAAGAAAAGGGAGCAGCAGTAAAAGCTGGAGGCAGGAGGGGCTGTTAACCACACAGCAGCAGCTCCTCTGCATCACCCAGGCACGACGGCAGCGTTCCTGGCTTGACGGCCGGCGCGGTTACGTGCGTTTTGCAGAACTCATCCCTTCCAGATGTATTTAAAAAGTTCTGATTCATGCCAAGCTAGATCTAAATTGGCTTCGGCTTCATTAGAAACAGATGCAGCAGTTTCTCTTTCCGTCTCTGGGCAAGAAAGAGATGGAAAAGGGAGATGCTGCCAAGCGTGGGCAGGGTGTGAAGTCCAGCTCCCAGTGGTGCCAGAGCTGCTGGGCAGGGAGCTGGAGGTTCGTCAGGGCAAGAGGCAGCCAGTAAAGGTGATGGTTGTTTGGCCCTTACTGGATCAGTCAGCACAGAGCTGCCAGCATCGGCAGCTGGTGCAAGGGGATTGTCCTTCCAGTGAGCTGCTGGCCACTTGGTCCTTCCTTTGGCTGCTGACCAGTTAGGCACTTGGGTCTTTTAAGCGTGCATCAAAAACTTGTGGGGAAATTCACCCTGGAGCAGAGTGCAAGGCTTCTGTAAAAAGAAAAAAAGCTCAAATTTAAAACACAGGTTTTATAGAAAAAGTAAAACACGGTTTTCTGTAGAATCCCACAAAACCCTCATCCCAATGGGTTGTGGAGCCCAGAGGGCTGTGTGTGTGGCAGGGCTTTCACCTGGGCTGAGTTTAACCTCCAGAGACATTTCCAAGAGGGATGTTTGAGTTTCAGAGCAGACAACAAGGAAGGGCCATGGGGCAAAGCTGTGTGGCAAAACACCCAAGGAGCCGGGTAGAAGGATGGAGTGGCCAGCCCCCTACACCAGTCTGCTCCAGCCACAGTGCTCCAAGTTTCTTTTAACAGGAGATGAGTCAGAGCAGCAGGTTTGGGTGACAGAGCCCTCTCGGATCCCCTGAAGATCTCAGGCTACCTACTTTGTCGCTGACTTCTGGCAAACGAGCAGCGCGGGGGTGACTTGAATCTTACTCACAGGCAGTGACGGATAAAACAAACAAAAGAGATGCTCATTAAGCCTCACTCACCATTCCCAGCCCCCTTTGCAGCCTGTTCCTTTCACAGTGGGAAATGACTTTGTCTGACACACACATCGCTGGAAATTTCTCCCCATGGCCCAGCTTTGTTAAATGATGATTGAGAGCGACCCTGGTCCCTGCAGCGCCGGGGTTTGCTGCATTTTGGGGAGCAGCACATGAAACTGCTCTGGTGCTTACGTTCCCCATAGCCACATTTCTGTCCCAGTTTTGTTTTTTCACGGTTGTGGGACACCAACCAAGTGCCCTGCAGTGCTTTGGGGAGCTGGAATGTGCATGTGCATCAACCTTGTGCTGCCACTGCTAGCAGGGACCAGCCCAGCCCTGGCAAGAGGGGGTCTTGCACCCAAAGGATCGGTTTTGTACCCAAGCTAACATCTGTGCTTGCTGCCACTGTCTCATGGCATCCAGCCCATGTGGCAAAAAGCCAGAAAACACCAAAAATCCATTTTGCAGTGAGCTGAGCTCCTCTCCATGTGCCACAGCCACAGAGCCATGCTGCTGGCCTCCTGTGCAAACCCTCCCCCTCTGTTGACTGGCACATCACCATCACCATCACCAATATTCTTTGGAGCAAATTTATTTGGAGCAAATTTCTTTGGAGCAAAAAATTGTTTCAGAGAGGTGGGGGGGGCAGATCCTGTGCCACATGCTGGTGGGATAAACATGGCCCACACTAAGCAGGAAACATCTGCCAGTTGCTACTCCATTAAAGCCACTAGCCTGAGCCACGGGGCTACAGCATGAGAATGGGGGGCAGCCCATCAAAAGGGTGGCAGCAACGACAGCAACGAGGACAGCTTCTCAAAGGGCCAGATATCTGTGACAATTAAGTCTCCTACGGACTTAACTTAGCAGAGCATGAGCTGAGTTGGCTGGCGAGAGAAGAGGTCCCACTAGAGCCGGTGGCTCCTGGCTGCCACGTGCTGTGAGGGAGAGCCATGCTGGATGGCCAGCATTGCTACTTGGCTGGAGAGACCAGCTTGAGTGAGGTCCTGCCCACAGCCCCTGCTTTTTTCATGCTCACATGCTCCTGGACCATAAGGTCTCACTTTCCAGTATATTCCCTCTTGTTCTAGTCCCACGTTGCAGTATGGTGACCCATGGTCCTGCCAGGATGTTCTGCCCTGCACACAGAAGCAGAGGACGAGATGCTGAGAGGGTGTGAAGAAGCCGGTGACTAAGGTACTTCGGTGGGGTTGGCAGTTTTGGAGAGTCACACGCCCTGTGGGCCCACTGACGCCGGGTCCTGGTGGCCAGACACATTCTGCAGAGCAGAACTGAAAGCAGAATCAAAAAGAGGATCTGTCCTCTTCTCTGTGTGGGAGCATCTGCTGAGCAGCTCCAGGTCAGGGCCGTTGCTGACAGGAAGGAGCCTGGGGGCTTCTCAGCAGCAGCAGTTCTGGCCCAAGCAGAAGGCAAGTGTTGGGCAGCTCAGGAGGAGTCTGTGCATGCCCCACCACCTGTCCCTTCCCTTTGCTCCTCACCCGGGCCCCAGGTCTCAGATGCAGCTGGAACAATGTCTGGGAGCTGGACCACAGCCAATCACATGCAGGGCTGACCATCCCCAAACATCCTCCCTGTCCAGGCTGAGGCAGCTCTGGCTCCAGGAATGGGCTACTCGGGTGGCTGCAGCCTGGTGGCAAAGCACATACAGCAGCCAGAGGTCCCGGGGCACTGGGGAAGGCCACTGTGGAGCAGGATGGTGCTGGGAAGGGAGCTGCAGCATCCCACCTCTGGGACAGGTGTCCCACTGTGAGGCTGCCTTGTAGCAGCCAGGGAGAAGGGGCCGGGATGCTGTGAAGCATGGGGCTGCTTGGCTCTCAGCGGGGTGGGAGGGGATCTGGAGCTCTTTCTGGGTACGTGACCCATCATTCTGGGAAGTGAGATGCTCAGCAGGCTTCTTTGCTCAGAGATGGTGGTTCATACGGTGTTTCCAGATAGAGGCACCTGTTCTTTAAGAACTGTCTGCTGGTAAGAGTTGTTCCCCCCCATCTGAGATCTCCCTGAGAAGCATGACCTGAAGAGCCACCATCTGCATCACTGCTGCAAAGAGCCCTGAAATACTCCAGAAACACTCCAGCAGCAGCACTACCACCCCAGCCAGGTGCTTTGGTGATACTCACAGAAGAAACCATCAAGGCCAAGTGCATCCAACAGCCCAGAAGTTTTAATTCCCTGGCACTGCTCAGTTTTCTACTTTGCTGGCTTTTTTACACAGTATGAATAGCAAAAGCTGAAAGGGTCAGGGGATGCCAGCAAGCAAAGCTCCTGGGGACAGGCTCTTTCAGCAAACCAGTGGATAACAGCTGGGAAAGGCAGGAGCTTCCAAGTGCAAACTTCTCTCTGGCTCTGCAAGATTTCGCTGTTTTCAAGCTAACCCATCACATGCTACAGGGAAGAGAGAGCATTGCAAAAGGTGGAAGGTGACAGCTCCACCAGTTCCCATGAAAAACAAGAGATTTGCAGCCTGTGGATGGAGGGAAAGGGGAACACTGGGAAAAAAGTGCATCCCCCAAGACACCGTTACCAAATCCAACAGGCTGGAGAACACCAAGTGACTCATCAGAAGAGGTGTGGGGAGCAATAGAGACATAGCAAAAGTCTCAGCAGCTGCGATAAACTGTGGACCGGGATGAGTAAGAAGCACACAGCAGAGCAAGAAACATTCCTCTTTCCCACTTCTGTCCCTCCTACCAGTACCCACAGCCACCACTGCAGGGTAACAGCAGCAGCTGAGGCAGCACCCAGCTCTTCTGCATTGCTCTTTCTTCCCCCTTGCTCCTGAGCTTGAAAAATACGAGCCCAAGGCAATTCTAGAAATTCACTTATCTCAACCTGTAATTGAGAAAGCTATTTAATAAAGTTACTTAAACCCTGAGCAGCTCCGAGCCGCGCGGCAGCTGATGAATATGCATGTCCTGGGATTTACATTCCGTGGCAGCATGAAGACAGGATGTCAGGCAAATGAGTTATGAGAAATGATGCCTATGCAAATGTGAGCTCTGCTGGAACTTCGCGCTGTAATTCTCATCCTCGAAGCCATTTTTGTCATTCTCTTATTTGCATTGGAAATGTAGTAACTAAATAATGTGACTTTTACAGAAATTGGTGCTGTTTCTGTGCAGACAGGATGGATTCCTAAATGCATCTGTAATAGAGCGGAGACCTGAACTCATGGCGGACTAAAAAAAGCAGCATAGGGAAGCCCTGCCAAGATCCCATCAGGCCACGTAATTCTGGAGTTCTCCAAACCCACGTCTCCTTCAGTTAACTTCCCAACCCTTACCTGAACGCGCCTTATTATTGGACAAAACACCCTAGACCTGCAGGAACAGAAAAGGTGCTGGTTTCAGCCACAGTTTCATTTTCATAGCTTCCTGCTTTCAGGAGGGGGAGCAGGAGCCCAGAACAGGACAGCTGGTAACTGCTGATTCCTTCAGGAGAGACTCAGAAACCTGTTCATTCAGGTTTTGAAAACATCAGTAAAATGGACTAAAAAACTGATTCTCTGGATTATCTCAGGTTAGGATGAGGCTGCATAACTGCAAGAGGTGAAAAAAGCCAGAAGTAATCATATGTCACCTTCTCTGTTTGGGTTTCAGGTCACCTATGTCCTCCTCCCTTCCAGTAAGCTCCAGCATTCCCCCTTGGTCTCCCACTCCCCAGCTGAACACAGCCATCTCCAAGTCATGCTAATTGAGGGAAGGATTGGAATGTTTTTAAAACCCTCTTCAGTTGTAGGCACCACAGATTTTCAGACTCCCTCTGCCATTCACACACCCAAGAGACAAACTCAGTTTAAGAGGAGTCAGGGGACAAGGTGGCTCTGTCCTTCAGGTGCCTCTACTCCAGAAAAGGCTTTACAGGTAACACTTGGCCACTGGTAGAAAAGCAAATCATTCCATGACTGTGTGGGTAAAGGTAGGAGCTCTCCAACGGCTTTGCAACTGCTCTTTAAAGCTGCCTTTCAGAGCTGCTTTGACAGAACCTGCAGCAGCTGACAAAGATACTGCCTGCTCTCAGCAACACGGCCTCACAGGAACACAGGTTGTCCCTGCCAGCTGTTTTCAAAGCCACCTCCCTCCCCAGTTAGGGAGCATCCTCAGAAGAACCCCAGGTCACAGTCAACACTGGTTTTATTGGGCACTCTCCCATCTGCTTACAGCCAGATTTTAGAACTATGAACTATGGTTACAGGACTTTAAAGGCATGGGATAAGGTCAGCACTTCCAAAGTGGACTGCAGGTCTCGGGTCATGAAGCAAACAACCCTTTGTATGCTCTCTGTACGTAACCACCACCAGCATTCACTATTAGATACCTCAAGATACACCCACCAACACCTTCCAGAGCTGCTAAAATATTTTCAGGTGCAGCGTGTACCACTTCTACCTTTCTCTGCAGTACTTTACCACATCTCCCCCTTTCCTGTGTGATTGGGTAGAGGTGATCCTGCTCTGCCGGAAGGGGTGGACTGGATGATCTTTCGAGGTCCCTTCCAGCCCCTGACATTCTGTGATTCCTCAATTTTAACATGCAAAGGAGCTTGTTCTCCTCATCCAAAGCAGCACAGATAGCGAGGGTTAATGGCTCCTATAAAAACATGCTCTTCTAGAACCATGTGTGACCCGAGGGGATCAGGTTTCTTAGGGTTAAGTAGATGCTTTTGGAATAAGGGCAGAACATTTATAAAAATAACCAAAACACATGAGTTTTGGGGCAGCAAAATCCCCATTTCCCCTTATATTAAGTTTTGGGACAGCCATAAATATCCCCTACCTCAGACAAAGCCTAAACACGGGCTAGTGAAGTGACCACTGGATGTCACTCTTGCTTTAGCCATGACCACCAAGGCAGCCTTGGTTGGGAAGTTACCCCAGAAACCCGGGATACATCGGTGGGGAATTATCAGGAGGTCAGAAATAAATCTACAGCGACTCGCTTTCACTACACAGAAGTTTATTATGAAAGTTAAACAATACAACACAAAAAGTAGCAAAAGCAATCCTGTAGCTTAAGGCAACTCTTACAGGAGATGAATTTGAGAAAGATGATGCAACTTCAGTTTAAATAGAAATTATGAAAAATATCAAATTGCATCAATAACTTAAAAAGCACTTTAAAAAGTCTGCACTAACCAGCAGAGGGGAAGGGCTCGTGATCTTAATGCCAGCATTAAGATATCGAAAGCAGCAGAATGCTAAATGATGATAGGGAAAGTTCAGTATTTACACAAGATCGCAATGTTAATATCTGATAGCATCATTTCCTGTGTACTTCTGGTTTAAAACCACTGTCTGAAACGTTAGGAAAACCTTTTAAAATAAAATCTTCAGACTATTCCATCAAAAGTACACAGATGGCAGAGAAGCTGCAAGGCCAGGGATGCGTGTGGCTGCAGGCGCGTGTCCCTTAAATCACTCATTGCAGAAATACTTTAGAAAAATTCTGTCTCTGGGGGAAGAAGAGCAAGAAGAACACGTGGCCACAGAGTGAAAGAAAAAAAAGTCATCTTCCAGGTGAATCACATTTAAATTGAAGTATCAAAATATTTCTATTTGATGACATTCTCACAGTTTACAGCTATTGACATTAAGTGAGTGTTAAATATTTCATATTATTAATATACAAAGATTCTCCTTCACATTGACATCTGCTTGTGTTTTTGCAAGACCTCTTTTGCATCGATTGTTTTGCCATTAATGAGGAAGGTAATTATCTCAATTATAGAATTTGGTAAAGATTTAACTGTTCTAACCATACAGAGTTTTCACCTTCAAAATAATTCTCAAAACACCAAAGGCAGATTGCGTATTTTAAAAAGGTATTTAAAGTGACATTTTAATTCATCAGGCTGTACAGGAAGCACCATTTCTTAACAAAGCCAAATGACATCACATTTCCAATCAATTTTCTTCAAATATCGGATGCAATGACAAATTTGGAACGAGTCCACTCACCACCACCCCAAATAAAACAAGGTAATTCACACCGATTAACTCTGCCACCCCCCAGAAAAAAAAAAATCCTACCCTGTTAGAAAAACGCAATTATCTACTGCACTGGAGTCACAATTTTTAGGTCGTATCACTGAGGAGTTTCCTGTGCCCGGGGCGAGATTCACCACCTCGAGCTTTTCACCACCCAGCACGACGTTAACAAAAAGCCCAAGTTATAAAATAGATTTAAAGCAGTGATCTTGAACACGATTGAATACGTCATCACCTCGGCGGCTGATCACTTGCGTTCCCAGTTGTTAAGGCGCTGTTGATGGCAGAGTTGCAGTATCCCTTTATTTAGCTATTTAAAAAAATCCCTGAATAAAACAGAAGCCAGCCTGCGACTTCCGACAAGTTTCAGCAAAAGTACCATATATACAGGGGTATAACAACCACCCGGACTCGCTTGATACGGAATAAAATCTCAGACAGAAATTGGGGCAGAACGCATTCAAATGCATGAAAGGATACACACTTTTAAGGTTTTATCATTTAAAAAAGTGGAACTGATGAATTGTTAGCAGGTAAAAGAATACTGCAACTCTAACGGTTACAAACCCGCCGAGTTTGAAAACTTGATTCCAACAGCTCTGATTCAACTGGGTTTCGCTCAAAAATAATGCAAAATAATGTCAGCAGTTTTAAGAAGGTCTTGCAAATTCAGGTAAAAAAAAAAAAGAAAACTGAAAGGAAGATAAGAATGCATATCTAAAATAAAGCAGGAGCACAAGAAGGACAATCAAAATTCCAAAAGCCCATATTAAAAAAATTAAGCTTGGAATGCATTAGCTTCCAGCAGTTTACAAAAAAAAAAGTTTAAAATCTGTAATATCTTGACCTATTAAGTGACAATTTTTATTACAGTTGAGAAAAAGAATGGTTTTGTAGCTGCATAAGTTTCCATTTCACTAAAATAGTGCCAACAAAAATAAGTTTGCATAGAAAAAAAAAAAAAAACACAAAAAAACCAACCCAAAATTTCAAAATTGCCACTGGCTACATGCTTAAAATGGGAAATGCAGGTATTGTAACATAAACATAGTGCAAACCATGGCAGTTCACGGTGACTGCGACTGCCGCAGGTCAGGAAACAGACCATAGTATACCCAGTTATCACAGTTTCTGGTCTTTTATTAAATCCTTTGCCAAGTAGAAGCAATGCACGTGCGCAGACCCACGGGGCGCCTGCCGCCGCTGCTGCTGCTGCTGATTAACGTAGTTTGAGATCGTCGCCGCTTCCCAGGTTGGATCCGGGACTAGGGTCTTGCTGTCTTCTTGCCTGTGTTAATAAGCATGTATTCAGGATCAGAAAAAAAAAAATAAATTGGAAGTTATCAATTTAGTTAATTTCTTCAGTATATTAACATGATTAAGACCATACCAAATTCTAAGGCATTGGCTTGACATTTAAAGCCGCAACCAATGCATTCACTCGTTCACTTTTAACATCAAAATCCTTTCTTTCCCCTTCAATTCAGTGATCCCCTGGACCAACAGGGCTGTGAACCTGGCTGTTGGGCACCATCCTCTCCTTGGAGGGACTCAGAGCTCTGGAGCTGCCCCTCTGTCCAGGCAGGGGGCAGGCAAGAAATAGTTAGACACCAATTTTGTGTCTCTTTTCCAAAACATTCCCCCCCAATCCCCTTTGTTAAATTCCCTTCAATTATTTTTTTCAATAAATGTTTTCAGGATCAAGACTTTGGGGAGAAAGGCTACAGTATTTTCACATTGGAAACATTTACTTTAGCTTTTTCTGGCATAAAGAAACTTGTAACATGGTAACACAGTAACACAATTTCATCTGTACATTGACACACATTTTGATATTTCTTAAAAGTTGGGATTTTGCCGCAGAACACTTCCCCCCCTCCCCCTCTGGTGCACCTGTAAAGTTAACAATAATACAAAACTGGTACTTACGACTGCATCCCTGTATAAAAAAAAAAATTTACATTCTCCTTTAAATAAATGACTCTGTTAAACAGGTGGAGCTGACAGCATTTTAAAGAGGAAATAAAGATGATCAGTCACAGTAAAAGGCACTGCAACCAGCTTCCTCTACCTGGAGACGCAGAGGCAGGCAGAGAGCAGAGGCGGGCAGTCCTACAGCAAGGACACCACGCTGTGACTGCAACACCAGCGCTGCTCTGAGGTGTGCCCTGGGCCCTTCTGTGAGGCAGTTACCGAGGCGGGGGAAAGCTTCCCGCTGGTGCCGCACTGACCCAGCTCGCCGCCAGCTGCTCGGTCACTCCCGCACCCACCGGCCGGCCAGCGCAGCCCCTCACCTCCCAAACCCTCTGGCACGCGCTGCCAACAGCTCTTTATCCATGCTACACGACTTCTCTGTTCACATCTTCCCCCCAATCTACCATTCTTCCTGTCTGCCTGAATTTATGCTCCCAGTACTACTGGTAAGCTTTGCCCAGAGAGCTGCTGCTTCCTTATGTTTAAATACTGATTTAAACTCCTATTTTTCTTTTCATGTGCAATGATCACCCTCTAATGCACAGGGTTCACTCAGTAAATCCCTCTTGGAATCAGCATTTTCCAGAGAGGACAATTCCCTCCTGCACTTCCTTTGGCCATCATATTGCTGTTGTTGTTTTGGAAACACCCTCACTATTTTAAACACCACAACTTCTACCTAGTACGTGCACATACAGAGTGCTGCCGTTGGTTGCATTTCAGCTATTCAAGGGTGAGAACTTCTCTCGGTACTACCTGCACCGGTCATACTCTGGCTGAAGGAAATAATCTGCTTTTTCTACACACAGAACTCTGAATGTGTCAACCAACATCAGTGCGGGTGCAGAAACCCACAGATTTCTCAGTAATCTTTCTGAAGAATCGCGTTAGAACAAATGACGCTGAAGATTTTACGTGCTAAAGGGTGGATTCCTTTTGGCCCCTGAAGCAGCTTTTGCAAACTGCCCTCTTTGTAGAGGTGCAGAATACCAGGAGATAGCACCGCATTGAGATTTTTTACTCCTAAAAGCCGAATCATTCAGCTTTGACTATCAAGATCATTGTTAACAAGGGAAAGCCTGCACTTCCCCCCCTGCTCCAACAGGAAAGTAAACTCTGCTGTGAAGATTTTTCTTACCACAAAATGGTTGTTCAACAAGTCTGAATAGATGCTTCCACGCCAGTTTAAGAGTTGTACTAAGATTAACAAAAGGATAACAGCTTTGCTTTGCATACTTTCCCCCTATTGAGCAGACCGTAACAAGGTTGGGTTTTGTTTCTGGTTTTAACTGCTGCCTCTTTCCTCTAAGAGCAAACAAAGGAATGTACTCTCTTCAACAATTACCAGAATTTGACTTACACCAATCTAGTTACCAATTTTGTAGTCGATAAACATTTTTGCACTTAACTAGAAAAAAAAAAAAAAAACCAGCAAGTTAACTGCTGTTCTACTACTGCTCTTAAAAGCAACAGAGTCTCTTCTTCATAAAACAAATAATATGCCCAGCAATTTTGTTGTCAAATTCCAGTGAAGACTTCAAGGTATGGGCATATGGTTGCATTTATGCTTTGCCTAAAGTGGCTTTTTCTTTCAAAACTTATGAAAGAATTCACATGATTCATGACCTCATTGCTACTTGTTGAGTTTGCAGAAGCCACTACTGAACAACTACCAGATTTGTCCTTTCAAGTGATATGCAAAAGGCAGGGCAAACAACCCTCCAACGTACTGAAAGCAGTCATTACAATCCCTTACACTGGTCTATGTGGATAAAGGTGTAATTTTGCATTCACTAAGTGGGGATTTACACAAGTAACTGCAACTCACTGGAATGACAGCTCCGTCTCGCTCCGACACCCTCCTTTACTCGCGCTGTGCAACAACACGTACACGAGAAACGTTCTATTGACCACCATCCCACCAAGGCACATGTGCACAGTATGTAACAGCTACAACTGTGTTTTACATGCTGAAAAAAAATATGTAAAAGCACCATATCTCTATCTGAAAAATAAAAAAAAAACCACTTGTCAAAGACAGCAGAAATCACCCTCTATGTAGACAGCAGGCACATGGGGTGAACTTTTTGACCACTGACAAAGGGCAAAATAGAACTTTCTTAAGAAATGCCACAAGATACTTAACGCTCGCTTGCAGAAGGAGCCTGGCTACCACTATGGTAACACCTGGCAGCTCTTCTCAGTCTATTACAGGAAGCTGAACGTTCCCTTTCATAGCTGTAAAATGGCAATGTCCAGAATTCTCTCCACCTGAGGTCCCCTACTCTCAGCAGGGCTGATCAGTTCTCTGAATTGCAGGATTTGGTACAACTTTTGAAAGGCATACCACATGACGCCACGCAGAAACATCGGAATTACTCCCGGTGAATAATGAGCTCAGCTTCTCCAAGATTAAGGAGACTCGCTTCAATTAAGAGACGCATCTGTCATTGCCAGTGGGAAATGGAATGCTCTGCCACCACTCGTGCATAATGAGTCATGTGAAAGCAGCATTTGTCTTAGCTCAGCAGATCGCGTTTTCCAGTCAAATGCTGATTTTAAGTTTGAAGGAGCACTACTTTGAGCATTATTTACCTGCTATTTGGTGAAAGGATAACAAATATTTGCTTGTGAGAAAAAGGTGAAGAGTAAACAGAGCCCACCACAGTTGTATTTTTCCTAAAACTGAATGTATTTAGCCAACACTGCCAGTTTCCCTCCAAATATCCTAAAAATAAATAGTTAATGCAACAGACACATTGGGAGTTTCAATACTCAAATATATTTTGCTGTCAGCACACGAAGCTGCGCAAATCTTCTGCAATAAGGAAGGAATTAGAACTGGCCACGGGCCACTGAAAACCGCTAACGTTGGAGACGGTACCGATGACCGCCCGAAAAAAACCTGCAGGAACGTATTTGGCAAAAAAAAGACCCAACACAAAAACCCCCAACGCTTCAAAGCCTCCTATCACGTATGAGTCTAGATTCACTCGTAATGCTGATACCACAGGGGTAACAACATGCTAACACACAAGAGAAACGTTACTGACACAATCATTTTGATTTGAGCGTCAACGCAAAAAGTATCCCCTGCAATGTTCTTACAGCTACCTTCTCTTCAACCCTGCGGTCTCAGGGCTTTTCCCAAGCCTAGGTATAGGTTAACTGCTATAGGATAAAAGTCCTATCAAGCGAGTGATGCTGTACTATCTGTATTATAGTTATGTTCTTCTAATGGATACCTTGAAATCATCAAATTATTCACTTAGAACTGTGACTTTTTTGGATCATCTTGGAGCTTTGGGAAAGCATCTCTAACTACCTCCTTCCTCTGTGTGTTCAGAGGCCTCCATCACGCCCAAGGAAACCAACTCCTTTTACCACATGAGATCATCAGGAAAAGATAACGCAGCCCCTCCATGTGGTTTATGTGATAGCTCTGAGGAAGCAGAACTGGGAAAGTTGGAGGTAAATTTAGTAAGGATAAACAGGGTTGCTGTGAAGATGGGCCCTCCCTTCAGTGAATCACTTAAGAACAGCGGGCACAACCAGGACCTCCGAGCCCTTGAAATCACAAGTACACCAGTATCCGCAACTTGGGACACTGGCAGAGAAGAGGGAAAGGAGAGAATAGAGAGAATTTGAAGAAGGGCTCTCAACAAAGAGTAGCCAAAATAAAGTTTCTCCATGGACAACTCCACTGCAATTCTTTTAATTGCATTCTGGCAGCTCCAAACTGCTGAACAGACAGAGCAGACGTGTTCTGTGCCTTGGCATCTGTCATCTATAATTTACTAAATAAGTGAAAAATCAGGCTATGTTACAAAAAACTAAACAGTGAACATTTGGATTCTCTTAGAAGAACTGTCAACCTCCTGAAAAGGATTAAAAAAAACCCCCAAAACCTGAGAACACACTGCAGATACTTTTCTAAAAAGCATAACCACAGGACATAAACCCACCCAGACAAAAAACTCCTGAAATCAAGAAAGCAATACTCAGAAAAATGACCAGTTAAAAATCACACACCTCCACGTTAGTCCTGCTGAACCACACTAAGAAAAGCAACAAACTGAAAGCTCTTCTCAGAGCTGCTGGTTAACAACAGCCTCTCCTAAAGAGACCATGGTTCAAGTGCTGGCCATGCCTCCACTTCACTCACCCCTACTCAGCAGAAGGGTAAGGGTGAGGAAACTCAGCCTTCTTGGAATTTAAGTGAGAAAAACCAGGCCACTGCAACAGAGTAAGAACTACAGATTTTATCTTAGCAGTGGAGAGGCTGCCTCTCAAATCCTGGGTTCAGCTTTGGTTGCCTCATTCCCAGAAGGACATTGAGGGGCTGGAGCATGTCCAGAGAAGGGCAACAAAGCTGGGGAAGGGTCTAGAGCACAAGTCTGGTGAGGAGCAGTTGAGGGACCTGGGCTTGTTGAGCCTGGAGAAAAGGAGGCTCAGGGGAGACCTTCTGGCTCTAGACAACTCCCTGACAGGAGGTTGGAGCCAGGTGGGGTTGGTCTCTTCTGCCAAGGAACAAGCGACAGGACAAGAGGAAATGGCCTCAAGTTGCACCAGGGGAGGCTTAGGTTGGACCTGAGGAACAATCTGTTCCCCTTGAGGGTTGTCAAGGGCTGGCCCAGGCTGCACAGGGCAGTGGTGGAGTCCCCACCCCTGGAAGGGTTTCAAAGCTGTGGAGATGTGGTGCTGAGGGACATGGGTTAGTGGTGCCCTGGCAGTGCTGGGTAACAGTTGCACTCAATGATCTTAAAAGGCCTCTTCCAACTAAAATGATTCTATGATTCTGTAACAGAACTTCTGGGCTCACAGTTACAGCCTGATGAAGCACCCTGTATGCTTTAAGGTCTCTGGTGGGGCTGAAAAGAGACTCTCCCTCTCAATTTTCACTTCTCCAAACAACTTCAGCTACAGCAGTAAAGGGACCCCATCATCACCACCACCTACTGCACCTATCAGCTGCCGGCAGTTAGCACAGAATGATTTTCACCACATTCCAAGCAGGTGTAGCTGTCAGCATGAGACTTCGTAGCCTAGATCCAGTCTCTGGAGTTGCTGTTTGCTGGCCATAACATCCATTCTGCAGTCATCCCTCCTTTTCACTTGAACCTGGGAAGAAGTCTTCCTTAATTATGTCAAGCACCACTTAAATTATGCAAATAAGGGAAAACAGTCTGTCTCAGTTTGGCAAGAGATCTGGATGTCAAGACTAAAGTTCTACCAGAACAATTAATGTTATGAACTCTGTATTTGATGCTCTTTTTTTTTATTCCTACTTCCATTCTGATTGTACTTCAAGCTCACTGGAAGTCAAAGTAAAGAAGTTTCTTGACAAAGGCCACAGACAGCGGGCTGGCACAAACTGGAACCCAGGAGGTTCCATCTGAACAGGAGGAAAAATCTCTTTGCTGTGAGGGTGTCAGAGCCTGGCCCAGGCTGCCCAGAGAGGTTGTGGAGTCTCCTTCTCTGGAGGGATTCCAAACCTGCCTGGACAATGGGATCCTGGGCCCCCTACTCTGGGCGTCCCTGCTGGAGCAGGGTGGGCTAGACCAAATGATCTCCAGAGGTCCCTTCCAACCCCTACCACACTCAGATTCTGTGCAATAGATAAAAATCATTTTGCACCTATCTCCATCAAGATTTCAGTTCGAGCTCCCAATGATCTACTTGCTAGAACAGAGTATTTGCTGCTGAACCCACCCATCAGCTGTGTTAGATGCTGGGGTTGCTCTCCCCCCTACCAGCTGCTAGAGAGCTATGGAGCACAACCAGGCCAAGCAGCAGTTTCCTTCCCAATCCTGATGCAATCTCTTCCTGAAACCTTTGTTTCAAAGCTGTTATGTAGCTATGGGTTCTGGACATCTGTAGCATGGGTAACTGGACTGAAGTAAGGGCAAGCCAAGAAAGGAAAGAGCATGGTAAGAGTATAGCTCTTAAGAGCTTCAAGCACAGACCAACATTTTTACTTTTGTAGGAAAACTTCTTTTCCACAGGGGGTGGAGAATAAAAAGCTTGAAATGTTCCTTTTTAGAAAGTATTATTTGAAGGCTGCTATAAAGGTTATAAATTTATAATTAATATTGATTGCCTCTAGACAGTATTCCTCTACTGTTCAGCCCCTTTCTAACCTTCATTGACTGAAAGAAGATGCTGGTATTACAGTATTCCTTGATTTGCAAGATTGATCTCCTCGGTCCTACAGCCGGCATTGATTCTGTACAGCACAAATTGGTTTTCTGATATATATATTCCATAGCTCTTTTACTCAAACACCGGCCGCTTAAACTTCTTCTGAAGCCCTCCTCACACTGTAGAGCCTTGAGACAACGCATATTCACACACATATGTTAATGCTTTTTATCTAAATGATGTTGTATTCATCCTGAATATAAAAAAATTCCTATCTATATGGACATACACACAAACATATACCAACTCTGCACTACACACTGCACATGAAGAATTAACAGTTTGTGTTTCTTTCACATCCAAAAACCCCTGTATTAAAGGTTATACTATTTTTATGTCATTGTCAGCTCGGAGAGTACATGCAATAAATAGTAATTAACTTAATTCCAGATTCATTTTTGAGAGAAAAAAAAAAGTAAACTTAAAAATGAGAGTTTGGTAAGGGGGAAAAATACCAACAAACAGCAAGCTAACAACCCACAAACAAAAACCTGGAACCTTTATAGTACATTATATTTTCTTCTGAAGCCAGTTGTATTTGACAATAATTCTTTTAATCAATTAGGGCATTTATTAACACTAGTAGTTTAATCCCCTCCCCCCCCCCTTTTTTTTCCCTGTATTTGTGTGTTTAGGTTTTGGGGGGGGTTTTGTGTGTTTTGTTTTTAAGAAGGTGAATAAGTTCACCGTATAGGACACTGGAAGAACAGGAAAATGAGTCCTACTACTTGATTTTGGTTCTACTGAGAACAGTTTACAATTCTGTAGCAAAGTCCTGTTTTCTAGGAGTTTGCAACTTCAGCACAATTAAATGAAATGCATCTCTCCCATTTGAGCTCCAGTTCCCACAAACAGCAAAAATCTGTAGAAACCTAGGGCAGAATTGAGTAAAAATGTAGGTAATTTTTTTACTCCATCAATTTAAAAGGGTGGAATTGCTGGTATTTTTTGGTGCTTTATATTAAGAGGGATTTCTACTGCAAGAAACAAATGTTTCAAAATAAGGTGCTCCCTCCCCCCCTCCCCCCAAAAAATGAAGGTTTTTAAAATGGGAATTTCATGTAGTTTCCTAAACTGGCTCTGCTTAGCCATTAATATAATTTACATTTAGCACAAGACCACAAGCAGAGAGATTGCTAGACGAGACTGATTCAGGGAAAAGCCAACCACTCTGCCTCTTTACAGTGTTTCTAAAATACAGAGCATGGCAGTAACACGGGAAATGAACACAAAATAGAAAAATAAGACACTTTAAAAATGTTGGTTGAATAAATTACATTGGAAAACTGAGAAGAGAGAGATCCAACCCATTCCCAAGTAAGGCAATTAAAACATCCTTAGCTAAGCTCAAGAGTAACAGAGTAGGACAAACTGTGCACTCAAACAGATCCATTTGGAAGTCAGCTTGCCTATAGAGAACAAACCTTCACAGAAATAAAAGATAAAATTCAAGCACAACTAGACAGCAAGCTCACAGTAGTTCCTGCAGAAGACTTCTTATCCTGACACTGAAACTGTATCAAGCAGGAGAAAACACAACTTTCTTAAGCAATATATGAGGGGATAGAGAGGTAGTGAAAGTTCAGCCTCTGCCTCACTGATACCCCTTCAGTCTCCTCACTCTCTTCTTTGTCAAAGGGAAATTTAAAAATACATCAAGTTTTTTATATATACATACACATAGTACTATACCCAGCCAAGGGCATCAGTTCCAGAATATACCCCTAAATGAACAGCCTTAGAGCACGCTCCCCGTGGTGTGGCACTTGCTCATGGAAAGAGAAATTTGCCTTCGACTTAAACAGCACAAGTTTCCAAGTAGCTCAGTGCTCCTAAACTTAGGAGGCTTCATACAATCATTTGTTTTTACAGTAGTCTTTAACTGGGGGATAAGGTCTTTCTTCACGTGCACCATTAAACATTTACTGTCTCAGCATTCCAATGTTTTTGTAAAAGTGAAAGTAGATTATTAATTTTGAAGGCATTAATTAGAAACACTTGCTGACTTCAAAAGCAACTTTGAAACAAAAGAATCCTGAACAGCGAGGCAGGATCTGTGATATCTCATGTGACCAAGCTACAGAAGCTGATAGAAAAATCCAAGTGTCTTGTATTCAAAACAAACTATATTAAAAATAAACTTAAAGGCACTTAAACACTTCCAATGAAAACTCCAAAATCCACTCACGCTCTACATCAGAGGAGTGCTGTAACTGTACATAAACATCACCGCTTCTGGAAATCCAAGCACAACCTACCAACTGCTACCCATGCTGCCCTCAGATGCAAAGAGTATGTTCATTACAAGAAAAATCTGTTGTGCTAATGAAGTCATCAATAGAAGGGATATTGTGTGATGAAAGGAAGGCAGACAAACCTGACAGCACTCTGAGGGGTTTTTTGTTGCTGGTTTGGGATTCTTCTGTTTGTTTGTTTTTGTTTTTTGGGTTTTTTAGGATACTTAAATATTAAAATCAGTAAAGTTGTTATTTCTAAATTACTACCACACTGGCTATTCCCTCCCTCTTCAAAGTATCACAAGCCATTTTAACTCTTTTCAACAACCTTTGCTCATCAGCCCTAGGCAAGGACATACCAACTTTGGTTTTAGAATTCTACAGAGACTTAGAATAGAGAATCTTTTCTACACAGAAAGCTGTGTAAATAAAGAACTGAATCTGATCATTTTCATATGCTGCCAGGCTTTGGATGGATAAATGTTTCCAAAGAGCTGGCGCCTCTGTTTTGGGTAGGAGTGGGTGGAATAGTGCAGGATTCCCCTTCTGTCCCCCACTAGAAGCAGAGTCTGGTCTTTATTAAAGACATTTCAACCGTAATTCTACTGTCTGAAACATCCTGATTTTATATGGTGTTGCAATTCCTAAAACAATCTTTAAACACTGATGAGATCTTGTTCCAGGGTTGGCAATTCTGAGTCTAACTGTCCATGCCAAGCTTAACAGGAAAGAAAAACATTAAGCTTTAGTAATGATGAAAGGTGTAGATGCATTAAAAAGATTATGCTGAGGGGATCTTCATCAGTGTGCAGCGTAACACAAATAAAAATTCACTCAGCACACAAACCATACTGCCAAGCCAATCGAGTGTTGAAAAATGTGATACAGACCATAAACACAACAAACATGGGAGGCACGTTTGTGTGATACTTTCTAGGGAGAATTCTACATGCTGATCGTGATGAGCCCCTTCTCTAAGTGTTTACTAGTTCCTTTGATTCTGGCCAACTGCTGCATTAGAATACAACTGAAATGAAAGCCACAGAAACAATGAATGGGTTGGAAACCTGATTCCTCCCTTCTACTCTAAGTCTCTCTCTGCTCTCTCCTTTGCCCCACCCAAAATATCTTGATTTTTATACAGTCCTAAGAGCCAGAGTGCAAAAGCTCATCTGTAAACATTCCACATATGTGCCCAGGATGTCTTCTCCAAAACACAAATGAAAACTGAAATCTAAAAACCAGTTACAAAACTACAAGTCATTGAGGCAAAGTTCTCTTGGTTATACATATTAAACACATATAGCAAAATAATTAAAAAAATTAAGTATGCATAACAAAATGTATTGCAATTATTAAAAAGCCCTGTATTTGACAACACAGACATTAAGTAGCTCTTGACAATATTTTTTGTTCTGCTTTAACATATTTCAAGTCAGTAATTTTTCTTTTTCTTCCTTTCTGTAGGTGATCTACACCAGCACTTTATAGCTGGGACAATGACTGTTGCTGCTTTAAGAAAAAATGGGTACTGGCAGCTAACAAGGACATCATTTAATAACAACTGCCTGCTGCCTTATTAAAAGCAAGAGTATTCTCAGAAGTTATTGAATCCAGCTCCTGCAGCTGGCCAGGAATGTTGCTTTTTGTGTCTCAGTGTCACAAGTTTTGATGTCTGTCATGAAGCCCCAGATGCTTGGTGTTGCCTCAATCTCACTGTTAATTGAAAGAGGTCTTGTGCATCCTACCTGCAAATAAGTGTTTTCTACACTTGGAAGAAAGAATAAGGGCTCCGGAAGTTATTTCAGGAAGCCTCTCTCTTTTTTTAACCTTCAGCATTCAGTAAGCACATGGCTGCTGCTCTGTAATAACAGGAGTGGGGAATAATGGCACAGTAAAGGAAAATAAATCAAGAAAAACTTGAAGTAAATTGAGGTCAAGGACATAAGGCCAGGCTTAAAGTTCCTACCATGTCATTAAAATTAAGGCAGGCTGCCACAGACCTCTATGAACAGCTTGAAGTTAATTCTACCTTCCTCTTGAACTGAACTTACAAGCAAGTTCCAGCTCTGCTGTGTGACAGAAGCAGAACGATTCAGGTAATTCAGCTGCTGCTCCAAGGATCCAGCAGTAGCTAGGCCTCCAAGGCAAGGATTTTACCTTTGCTAGAGCTGACATCTGACCCAGCTACATCATTGTTTGCAAGGAGATGCACACCAGCCATCCCTTCAAAGTGAGAGATACTATTCTCTGTATCTGCCTTTTCCCTCATTCTCATGCTCAGTGTCTTCCAATTGTAGTTGGCAGGGAGTAAAGTCTGTCTGATCATCTCAATTATCAGCAAGGATGCCAGAAGAAAAGCAGCTCAGCAGTAACGATAACCAAATTTTTTAAAAACCTGAGAAAGAGCAGATTGATCCCATTTGATTATAGTCAGGTCAGGCTGAACTGATGAAGCAGGAAACAGACTTAGTATCGGAAAGAAATTAAACGTGTTTCTGTTTTCTTGCTATTCACTGCCTGACCTACAGCCTGCCAACTCTCCTTATGTATTCCTTGTCCTCTTACAGCTCTTGCCTTTCTGACATCTCAGAGCAGCTGGTTTCCATTCCCTTTTCTGGCTCCTCTCTTCTTGATCCCAGTAATTTCTGCTCTCATCAAGAAAGAACAAGATTCAAGACTGTGGGGCCCTAAAGAAGCCAAGAACACAACAGGAGGAACTACACCAGTAAAACAAAAGTGTAAGAAAAAGGTGAGAGGAAAATAAAACTAGACAGTACCCAAAGCAGACTGGGGCATCTGATTAGATTTACTGGTAATGTTTCCCACAGCATGGGATAGAGAGCTACAGGATTATGTGCCTGCAGCTCCCAAAGCCTTCCCCATGTTCATGAGAAACACGTGGGGCAAAAGATCCCCCTCTCTGCTATTAAAGTATCAGTTGAGTATCAAGTATATACGGCAGCTCCGTGAACAAAGATATCCTTAGAGCTCAAGCACCCACAGAAAAGGCCATCTACAGAAAGGAAAAAAAAAAAAAAAAAAAAAAACCAAAAAAACCCACCAAACCAGAACAATAAAACCAGAGAATTCTCATCAAAACTTCAAAAACTTTAAATTCATTTTATGAGAGTTAAAAGCAATGCATTTCACAATTTTCACATGACAACATTAAACAGCAAAAACACAACATTGTACAAACAAGACAAATAAATGGAAACAATCTAAAGTTTTGGGAAAGTACTAACCAGTTACTGACAGCAGCTGTGAAACCCTCACCTCCATTTCCTCCCGATGAGACCTGTCTCTATCCTCGAACTCACGAGTTCTTCGCCGAGCTTCTTCAAAGGCTTGTTGTGCCAAAGCATCCTCCTGCTACCAAACCAGACGACACAGAGTGACACAAGAGCCTACCCTCCGTTTCTACCACATGGCATTTCTTTTGAGCATTAGGGATTGCTTAGCAGCAAAGACTATTATGTCCTACATAACCTGCTAGAACACAGATGAGTTCCAGCAAATGCCACTATCAGTTAATGATAAAACACTCACCTTTGTCACTGCAGCAGAGACGACCAAAGCTGCAATGCAGCTACTACTAAAATATATTTTGAAAGAAGAGCTGTTTCCCCAAACTGCTCTTTTTTAAAAAGCTAGGAATTCTCAAAAGTTATACAGAAGAGACAATACATTTTATTCTCCTTGTAAAAGTCTCCTTCATGTTCTCCTTGGAACTGTCTTTGAAGACTGTATTCACAGGTATATCTAGACAGAGCTTATTAGCATCACTATATAAATAATGGTAATTTAATTCTCTCTCCTTTTTTTTTTTTTTTTTTTAAAGTATTTTTTAAATTACAAACCCAATCAATCCTCCATTTTATCAAAACCTTTATGTGGTGCCACCTTTT